>JAKSZP010012153.1:0-101664 GCA_022478985.1 Massospora cicadina | reverse complement strand
AATTTGAGTCCCAATCCGGAGGTGGAAAAACTTTCTTTGATAGAGTTGGCCCTGTTCAGGTTTCATGTCATTTCTTTCTTTCTTTCTTTCTTTCTTTCTTTCTTTCTTTCTTTCTTTCGTTTCTTTCTTTCAGTAATGCCTGTCCCCTAGTCGGCTTGCCTTAGTTAAATAAATTGGCTTTTGACAACTCAATTACCCCCTGTAGTGAGCACCAATGTTAAAATCTTGGGCTTAGTTGCTCACTTTTAGCCCTGAATTTCAACTGCACAGATTTGTGGATCCTGGTATCGATTATTTTGATAGACTGGGGCAATAATAGTATGAAGACTATTATTATGGTTGGCTGCCCAAAAGCCACGTTGAGAGTAAATTCCAACGCTAAACTGGTGCTTCTTCTTGAAGATATTCTGGTAGGGGACACTTTCCCTATTCCCTTTTCACAGAGCCAGGCGGAGATTTTGATATTGTTAATCCTAATGATATCTGATCCTTGCATTCTTCTTTTAAGAGTAATGGTAAACAACCAATGTTAAACAACTAAAGCTAATATCAAGTTGAATCTAATTTTTATTAGGAAATTATTTTAGATTTTTGTAGTTAGAATCAGCACACAACATTTTCAGCTGTCTGATGAGAATATTTTTTCTCCTATACTGGTTTTGACCCTTAGTGTTAGACACCAAATCTTGTCAGGTACCGGTGCATTAGATTTTCTAGGATGTGTAATCTTCAGGCGTTTGGCGGTCCAAACAATTGGTATTAGGTACACAAAACTGATTGTTTTGACTGATGATGATTCCACTTTTTCACCGGCGTTTGAACGTTTTGGTATTTTTTATGACTCCAATCTGTTTCATTCTGAATGATTCCCTATAATTCAACTATTGAGATTATCCCAATATCAAATTATTGCTTAATTTTTTTGGGATGATGCCTGACAAAATTAGTATCTCTCATCAGCCTCAAATGTCATTGGGGATGATTCCCGATGAAATTGTCATCTGTTGGCAGCCTTAATTAGCATCAGGGATGATTCCCAACGAAATTATCATCTGTCAATGGCCATTTTTATTATCGAGGATGATGCCCAACAATAATTCATAGTCTGTGACCTCTAGTATCATTGGGAATTCTGCCCGACAATATTCTCATCTGTCAGCCACTATTGCTGACCCTCTACAATTATAACATAATTGTCAAATCTCATATTTGGTCAAAGGGTTGGACTATGTGGTCATCTGCAATTCTGACAACAACAGATCACAATGGCCCAATACCATTGGCGAGGTTTGCCAAGGATTCAAAAACTTGATTTCTCATATACTTAATGTGTGAGCCCATCAGGCTTTGTTACTAAAGGTTTACAGCTTCCAAACCTTGATTTTGAGGGCATGGTGCTATCAACTTCATAAAACCTTTCAGCTCATGTGGGTGGCGGATCCCAATTATAGCAGCGCAAATTTCCTCATTTTGACATACTAATTCAGTGGAGGCAATTGTGGGGACATGTGGTGGAATCTTCAGAGGGAGGGATATGATCCAACGCTTGTCTACCACTTGGGCGAGATCACCCTGTGTGATAAGAGGATTAGCTGCTCTCTTCAGACCCTTTTTAGTGGGGAATGGGAGCACTGCCCAATCTAGACAGAGGGGATGCTCCCTGGACTTACAATTTGGCCATTTGTTGATTATGTAAATCTAACCAATGTTATCATACCCAACCTGCATCTGATTCCCATAGAAACACGGATTGCCAGATATGGTAAAAAAGTCAGATTCTTCTCCAAGATAAACTGACTAATGCTTTCAAAAAATTTTGCATTATAAAGGGCCAATAATGGCATATGTTTTTTTACTATAAAGAAAATTTGCTACTTTTGACTAAGCCTTATAGCCTTAATTATGAACCCAAAATCTACCAATTTCATTTGTTGCAGCGTTAGGAGATTGTCAGGAAGTTGATATTACTGGACAATACGCTTCCCATGCTTGCGGATTGGAGGGGGAATTGAGATGAGTCTCAAAATTGATGGGAAAGGTATATGAATAGTAATCAATCAAAATGTTGACCTTTCAGAAAGTTGAGGGAAAATATGCCAAGACTCGATATAAATGAGAGCATCTAGAAATGGAAGATGAATAGAAGACTGCCAAGTTAAGATTGCATCCGGCTTGAAGAACCAAGATATAAAGTGCCACATGGAGGATTGAAGAGGAGGTCTTATTATGTGATTAGGTGGCTGCAGATAAGTCTGCGATTAGGAAAAAATAAAGGTTGAAATAAGGGGCAATTGCTCCATATATATATTTTATCAAGTTTTATTAAAGTCGGCGATCTTCATATCATCCAATTTGGTTGTTCTGTGGCTAGTACCCTGTGCAAACCGACTCAGTGGAATCAAGCCTTTACACTGAGAATCAACAGTAGTGATCACTACAGGGGGCCACTATCAACTGTAGTTCTTTGACGCTAGGATACAATGATGAGCCCTCATTTGTTCTGACAAAATTTGATCAGATCTCGCGCGCATTATGCTGAAGAAGCATGGGAGGCACCTAACAATGAACTGGTATTATTTACTGTAACTGAACCGGGTGATGATGAAGTTATTATCAATCTGCTATTAGAAAACTGCCCTGAGCTGACGGCCAACCAACAAGCATGCTCCATGAATGTGACCTCTCAGCAGCTGCAGAATATTATGGAGTAGCTGTTGCACGGGTATTGACTATACAAAGATGAGGTGGGGATGTAAGCCTTGAGTTTTTTTTATACCAACAAGACCAAGAAAATCGCTACGCCCTGAACATGTCCTATCTGGACGCAACTACAATAGGGTTGGCTCTCTGCCTTGGTACCCATGGAATTGAGGAGTATCTAGTCACTTATTTGCAATCATCTATTCACCAGCTACTGCATATGCTGGCTCGCCACAATATAGAAATTGGAGATGTAAAGCAGTTCACTTGAGCAAAGCAAAACGATACTTGCCTCCTGCTCAACTGACTCAATTGCTCTTTCTCAGAGGTACATGGGGCACTGGTACAGATGGACCATCATGTTGGGGACGTCCACCGTTGATTGGACATTTTGGTACCACAGTTAAATCTAGAGTTACCCCGGGTAATAGGAGGACTGTTGGATCAGCATGGCCTATTGGCTGAATGGATTCAGGATTTAACAACGTTGGGAAACAATACCAAGCACTTTATGATGGATCTTGCTGAATTGGCGGAAGCGCTCAAAGCTGTGATTTCTCAGCTTAAGAAAAATAAAATTGATGGAACAGCAAGTGGCGGATCAAGTCAGTTTCATATCAGCTGAATTAACCCAACTTCGTATCAAATGGAGTAGTCAGCGAATGGCAGATAACGTGCTAATCCTTTAGTCAATGTCCCCTGAATATCTCCAGCTAATCCTTTGGGTTACACAACTGGAAGTTGAAAAACAGGCTGAGCGCCATTGAGCCTTTCCTTTTCTTATTGTTGAGACAAGAGAGTATGCGGACATGCAAGAATGGATTGATACCCTTTGATGGGCCAACGAGGAATTGGTATGGGAACAAGCCACCCTTCTTGACCAAATAAACAACACCAATCAACAAGCGGGTAATGCTATCTGGCAGCGTGCACAAATGCAGAACATAATTGAAGATGTCCTCTCATGACTACAAGCGGTGAAGCTTAGATTGAACGTTGAGTGGGAATTCTGTCAGGAGTTGCAACACCAGTATGAGACACTGCAACAGGAATTCCAGGATGGACGGTGTAGATGCTATTTGGTTAAAACGGAGCACTTAGTCAATGAACATTTTGCAGAGCATGCCGGAGTCTGGGGGAGTGATGCAGTTAGTGGTGATTCTGGGGAAGAATGCTATGGATCAACTAATGAATATCCCTCAGGTGTTGTGATGGACCCCCACGCGACACTAGTTCATCTGAGTCCATTTTTGACGGATTTGAGTCCGTCCAGCTGGCTGTATGATAGTTCACAAGGGGGTGGTTTCTTTATTCTCTCTGGAGGAAATCACCTGCTCCTTGCGGCAGGAGCCTGGAGCAAGGCGATTCTGTTCAAATCAAAAAGTTACCTCCTTTCAGTTGTGACAGGAATCTACAGGGTTACTTTAAGTGATTCAAATTTGCCATGGAAGGGGCTTCTGATTGGTGGAAAGTGAAACTGTTGCTGTCCGCTCTAGATGTGGAAACCGCTGATCAGGTTACCTGCTACCTTCTGAATATCTCGGTATCCTATGAAAAAGTTAAAGTGATTGTTCTCTGGGTGTTTGGGGACGCAACCAAGATGGCTGAACAGAAGGCCGACTTCCTGATTATATAGTTTAACTGAAATGAGACCCTGTTGGAATTTGCTGAACGTTTCTCAGTGTAAGCACATGTACTACTCAGAGCTAACATCTTATCCACTGAGGATGTTGGTATAGTGATGATGGCAGCTGTCAAACCATATCGGGACTACATAACGCTATGTCTCACATTTTGGATGGAGAGGCAGGACTTATTCAAATTGTGAACACCTTAAGATGTCTCTTAGCCACAATCAGCGCCCATAATGTATCTCAAGAAAATTCTGTCTCCACACCAAACTCTTCAGGATATTGGCTACAGTGACCAAGCTGTCAATAGCTGGAATGTATTCGTCCATCATACAAATCAGCAGACCTATTTCAGCCTATGTACGCTCCGCCAGTGCATCCATGGCCCAGGAACCATACTGTCAGTTTTTGAACTGGTCCTTCCGCCACAAGCTATATCTGTGAACCTTTTATGAATACTTGCTTCCAGTGCAGACGAAGAGGGCATTATGCGGGCAATTGCCCTAGCAAACCACAAGTTTATGTGATGCCAACTGAGAAAATCGAGCAGGGAAAAGCTTGAGTGGAGTAGAGACGGGACGCTCTACCTCTAATAAGTCCAATTCACTTGTCCCTATAGATTTCTAAGCATCTCTTTGGATAGGATTTGGAACTCAATTGGATGATTCGTTATACCAACAGCTTCCATCAGATACCCCTGCTTCTGTTTCCAAAAGTAAAAATTCTCCCCCAAGCCCTGAGTTCTGTCAGGACGTACAGAAGCCATATGCATGGCAGATATTGGAACAGACTGGTACCAGCAAAGAGGATCCTTCAATGGACGTTGCCTCTGTAGTAGGGGTTAATGCAGCCATTCCAGTGGAGAAAATCATTAGTTTTATCCTCAGGTCGGCAAGGGAATTTCCTCCTTTTTGAGTAACACAAAGCCCTTGGATGTGCATGTAATAAACACTGATGGTTATTCTTACTCAGAATGCACTTACTGCGACATTTATATTCAAAACACAAAAATCCACGCTATCATAGACACAGGAGCCCCTGTGAACATAGTCACTACCAGGTCAGTGGCGAAGCTTTTGTTGAAACCAGATGTGGACCATTGAGTAGTATATGGAACTGCAGGGACACATAGCACTGTGTCTGGAGGAGCATATAGCGCGTTGCCTTTATGATTTGGGTCAGTCTGGGCTTCCACTAATATGGTGGTTTGCCATTAAAGACTATGACATGTTTATCAGCGCGGCATTTATGAGAAAATTTGGTGTTGTGATAAATATAGCGGAGGAAACTCTTAATATTTTAGGACAACAGATCCCCGTTTATTTTACCTATTGTGGAACCACAACGGATCTGTTCTTCTCTAGTCAAATCACTCTAGTGTATAGTGACAGAGTGATTCCTGTTCATTATCAACGAATGAAGTGGTGAACCAGGGCCCTCCCCAACCAGATTTATGAGTACAAAGGGATCCCGCTTTGGACAGCGAGCACTTTGAGCCTACATCTGGACACCAGTGCATAGTAGGGGCTGAGCTCAAAATTGATGTCCCTAAAGGGCTTTATGGGGAAATTATGGCACCTCAACAGCACTCATGGCTTGAACCACATGTGGCTCCAGGGCTACTGCTACTTGGGAATGGGGAGGTGATGGTGCTGCTAGCGAATTTATAGAAGGAGACAATAACGATCCAGCAACACCAAGTGGTGGCTTACCTACATTTAGTTCCTATAGAGGAAGTTCGCCATATTCATGAATTCAGCTCATGGGAGGATCTTGGACTACTGACAAGCTCATCGTTTGGTATATTGACAGTGCTTCCATGTGAAGCACTTACTGGATTATTGGCGGAACAGCAAGATAAGGCTATGGCTTTATTTGAAAAGTATTGAGATATTTTTTTGCACATGATGATCATTATTTGGGGTGCGCTCAAGTGGTGGTACTTTGGATAAATATGGGGGATCACCCTCCCATTTGATTGTGACCTATTAGATTATCAAAAGCGGCAGAAGAGGTTATCTCCGATGAGGTGGATATACTTATCGTGCAAGGGATGCTAGAGCTGTCAAACAGTCCATGGGTATCCCCTGTGCTCATTGTAAAGAAAAAAGATGGCTCAAATTGAGTGGTTTTTGACTATCACAAACTTAATAGCGTAACAAAGAAGGATTTTACCCTCTTCTGCGGATTGATGATGCGTTGGACCAATTGGGTGGGGAAAATTATTTTCTGCCATGGATCTGATCTACGGGGTACTGGCAGATCGATATGCCATCAGCAGAATGGGAGAAATGTGCTACAATCACTTCAAGAGGGTTATTCCAGCTGACTCACATGCCATAAGGGTTGTGCAACGCCCCGGCTACATTCCAGCGTGCCATGGTTATGATTTTAGGTGATTTGAAGCTGTCCTGCATCTTAGTTTACCTTGATGATATCAATGTGTTCTTGTGGATGTTTAAAGAGCACCTTGCCCACTTGAAACAAGTGTTCCATTGCCTCGCTGCCACTAATATCAAAATTAAGCCTCAGAAGTGCCATTTATTTAAAGAACAATTAGAATACCTTGGTTTGTCATGGATTCAAATGGGCTTAAACTGCAGCCAGCTAAGGTGGAAGCAATAAGCAAGATGACTCGTCCAGGTAATAAGTGGGACATTTAAGTGTTTCTGGGGATGGTTGGGTACTACTGACGGTTCATTCCCAATTTTAGTTGCATTGGGGCCTCAATTTTCTAGTGGTAAAGAAAAATGCTTTTTTTGATTGGATGGAATGATTCCAGAATGCTTTTAATGTGTTGCAAACCACACAAGCAAGCGCACCCATTTTGCAATATTCCAACTTTGACAAACAGTTCATACTGCAAATGGGCGTATCCCTCTCCACTATAATGGCAGTATTATCCCAGAAGGACGATGACGGCGTGGAGCATCCTGTCGCATTTTGTAGTTGAAGCTTGAACTGTCATAAATGAAACTACACCTTGACTGAGCGGGAGTGTTTAGCAGTGATCTACGCTTACATACAGTTTTGGGTATATCTAAATGGGGTAAGATTCCAAGTAGTGAAGGACCACGCTTTTTTGTTCTGGCTGCTGAATCTGCATGAACTAAAAGGATGGCTCACACGTTGGGCACTGAAGCTCCAGGCGTACAATTTTGATATTATACACCATCCAGGAGCAATACAACAAAATGTGGATTGTCTTTCCCAGCTTCCAATGGTTGCTATCACGGCAGATTTAGCTGACATAATGTACAAGAAGATGGTGGCGAACAAATACCAGGATGAGCCACCACATGTGATCAAGGTATTAGACAGGCTCAAGGGTACTTTTCTATGTGAGGGGAACTATATAAGTGGATCAGAGACTCAACACTGAATTTCCCTAAAGCTTCGGCTAGACCTGCAATTATTGTGGATGCTCATTGGGATGTAGGAAATAGAGGATTGTGGAAAACTCTAAAGTTTTTGTGACCCATTACTACTGGGAGAGCATTCATTATGACGTATTGGAAAATGGTTAGTTGTTGCCATCAGTGTCAAGTGGAAAAGCCATTCCACCAGAAGACCACATATCAGCTGGTTAAACCCCAGTTCGTCTGGCACACCGTTTCCATTGATGTAGTGGGACCTCTGTCAACTAGCGCCAATTGATCCAAGTATATGATCGTCGCCATTGATCATTTGACTTGATGAGGAGGCCAGAGCCATTAACGACTTGGGCGTGGTCACCACCGCCAAGTTTATTATGGATTGTGTTATACAGCGACATGGCTGCCCGCAGTTCATTCTAATGGACAACAAAACTAATTTCACTTCACACATCCTGCCAAAGTTGAACAAGTTGATGGCGATCCGTGGGGTTTTGGCCACCCCCTATCATCCAGAATCAAATGGGATGGTGGAGCAGGTCAATGGAACCCTAGTGAACATACTCCATAAATTGGTAAATGACCGACCCTCAGAATGGAGTACCCTTCTACCTACAGCTGTGTTCACATATAATATTAGCTAAAATTCATCCACTGGTAAGAGCCCTTTCAAAACTGCTGTATGGGCGACATCCTTCCCTGCCCGCCTTTCTTTACTTGTGTGTAGAGGACACTGGTAGTGTAGACCCTCAGCGATATTTGAAGACTCTTATGGATACATTGATCAAGCTGCAAATGGAAGCTTACTCCACCAGTTTGGCCAAGAAGATTTGTGATCAGGAAGCCAATCAGAAGAGACAGAGCGGACTTCTACTGTTCACTGTAGGGGACCATGTTTTATTCCACGACCAGCACGGATTTGGGCGGAAAAACAAGCTCGCCAACAACTGGGCTGGGCCATTTAAGATAATCAAGAAGACCGGCATGGATGTCTACACTATCAAGGAACCTGTAGGGGGTCAGATTATCAACCAAGTTCGCGTAAAATTTCTTTGAGCACATAAACATTAAAAAACCCATCATCCAGTCAAAGGGGAGGGGTAATGTCAGGAAGTTGATATGACTGGATAATATGCTACCCAAACCAACGGATTGCAGGGGGAATTGAGACAAGTCTCAAAATTAATGGTAAAGGTATATGAATAATAATTGATCAAAATGTCTTTTATTTGGCGAATTGAGGGAATCATGCCAAGATTTTGATATAAATGAGAGCTTTTAGAAAAGGGAAGACGAATAGAAGACTACCAAGCCAAGGTTGCATCTGGCTTGGGGAACTGAGATATAAGTAGTTTTATGGATGATTGAAGAGGAGGTTTTTTCCCATGATTAGGTGGTTGCAGATAAGTTTGCAATTAGGACAAGTTAATAAAGGTCAAAATATGGGGTGATTGCTCCATATATAGTTTATCAAGTTTTATTAAAGTCGGCGATCTATATCATCCAATTTGGTTGCTCAGTGGCTAATATGCTGTGCAAACTGACTCAATGGAATCAAGCCTCTACGCCGAGAATCAACAGAGTTCCTATAGGTATGTGCAGTGGGCTATATGGATGACTTTTTAGATTTCTCACCAAGCCATTAATCCCACAAAATCACATATGGCAATTTTTAAACGCTTGAAAATATTTAACATTTTTAGATTGTAAGTGTTAGTTTTTAAGTCCCAGTGTACCTTTTTTGAAACAATATCTTAATAAGAGTCAAATGATTTCCTTAGACAAGGAGTAGGCCATACGTGACAGGACAATGACAACCTAAGTGAAGGAATTGAGAAGCTATTTTTGGGGCATGCTCCCATTTCAAGAATCTACCCCAAACCTGTCATGTATGGCTACGCCCTTTCATAAAGAAAATTGAGGAAGTTGCTGCAGCGATATTCCATACTATAAGGGGCTTTAAAGGCTGTAAAGTCCACCCTTCCTTAAACATCTAATATTTATCACGATGACACAGGAAAATTAAATATATGTCCAACAACGTTTAAAATTTTTCATTTCTGATACTCTAATTCAAGTGGTCGCAGATGGGGTTGATCATCCAGTAGTGTATTTTTTAATCAAGATGACCCTGGAAAAGATAAACACGTTGTGTATGACAAGGAGCTCCTTGCAGTGGTAGAAGCTTTAACTTATTGTATTGATCATTTTCACAGTTCTTCTCAGCCATTCCTTTTTAACTGAACTTCATAAAATACTTTACTATTGATCACCTCATGTCCTTACTCTATGACAAAACTGCTGGCATGATTCTTTACTCAGTTTGTGTTTTCCTATGATTTTATGTAGGATAAGGAGAATAAATTAGCTGATGCTTTAAGTTGTAACACAACTTAGCCCCTGACTCCAAGGAAGTGGAAACATATAAATTAAATTGGTGATTTCCCTTAGGGCAATCTTTTTAAATTTAAAACTTAAATTTATTGCGAGGAAGGCCAACCAGGGGGCAGACACTTCCAAATGTCTACCCAAAAGAGACGAAACTTAGTAACATGGAAGGCACCCTAGAGAAGCGATGCTATCTCTTGTTGCCAGAGGGAACGCCACTTATGGGGAGGGGGAGGGAACGTTTGAATGGGCCGTAGCCACAATTGAACACGTGTGGAGGAAACGGTCTGATTTGATGAACCAAACTGGGAACTAGGAGGAGACCAGCTGTCGGCGACGTAGTGGGAGGTATCCAAACATCCACGCCCGAAAGTGGTCCACCAAATGAGACCAGAATCTGTGGACAGCTTCTGGGGGGGTGGGAGTGGAGCCTGCGATGGCATCCAAGACAATCGTGTGGATAGTCCACATGGCGATTGCAACCACCAGAGCACAGAGGGAGGGTGGAAGGGGGGAGGCCATTGATAAAGCAAACATATCTCTTGACAGGCTGAAGGGATGTGTTTGATCCTGGCCAAGCAGACTTGGACTTCGCGCCATGTCACTTTGGAGGTAGGACACTTCTCCAGGCGGTGGAACAGCGTTCCATACTGGCCACACACGACGCAGGATGAGTGTAAAGCGTTAGAGCGCTCATCTGTACGGTACACCCGCCTCAGGATGCGCACACATGGGAACGGATTTGAGGCTGCAACAGAGGATGGTTTGCATATTTCCAGATAGTTTTTTGGGTCGCAATGGAGTAAGGGATGTCCATCATGTCCAGGTAGTCCACCCTGGATAGGACATGGGGCCATGCGGGGATCACTCCATCATGGATGGGTAGCCCCTGTACCTCTTGTGTGAACTGGGGTGAGGGGCGGCCTCTTCAGGTTGTATGTCTGCTAATATGAATTCTCCACTCAGCGCTCCGCATGGAGAGGAGGATTCGTTTGTAGTGGGTTTTAGTACCAAGAGGACCTGTGGCCGATGGGTGTGAAGCCAGGCATTTCATCAGGGAGTGGGGGCTCGATGGATTGTTGAGGCCTAAAGCGCGGGAGAAGTTGGAGCGGGCCACGCGGGACCAGTGTTGGGAGGGGAGCGTAGGGGCAGTGATGGCTGCAATCCAGGTACCCAAGATCTTTGCCGCATGGGCTCTGAAGTCAAGAAGGCCCATGCCACCATGCTGATGAGGGCCAAACATGACCTCTAACCGTACTGGTGGAGGGCGACCTGACCATAGCCATCCTTGTAGCAGGGCATTCAAGGATTTGAAGAAGCTTGGGGAGAAGGGGATGGCGTGGGCTCCAAACCATACTTTGGAGAGGAGCATAAAGTTGGCCAAAACGACCCTGCCAGTAAGGGAAGTAGGGTGGGCTCTGAGGGAGGCGATGCGCTTTGTCACGTTGTCTAGAATATGACTCTCCATTACTGCTGATGCATATCCGCCTGCCTCCACCCACACGCCCAGATGGCGGACTGGCCCTATGGTAGGGCGTGGCACAAAGGGGAGCACCAATGGGGCGGTGTGGGGTGAGCTGGGAGGGCGAGCGCATATGTGAGCAGATGGGCTGGGCTGAACGCTGGTAACAGGGGCCCAGCAGTTATAATACCAACCAAGGAGGATGATTTTGGTTTTGGAGGCATTCAGTGCAGCGTTACTTACCCGGGAATACTCCTGGATGAGGGCTTTAAGTGTGCGTGCATCTTTATTAGACACCCCAACCACACAGTCATCTGCAAACGCCATCATCTTGACTGGGGCTTGCCTGGCACATGGACCCCGGTGAGTTGGGCATTCACATTTCGAAGTAGTGGGTCAAGGCTGAAGTTGTATAAGAGTGGGCTAAGGGGGTCTCCTTGTCGCAAGCCCCTTTGAGGGCGGACTACTTCCGCTAGGAAGCCAGGGCCACGTACTGCCATAGTTGCAGATTCCTTGAACAGCATCACCCAGTTGATGAAGCAAGGGGGTAAGCGGAATTGATGGAGGCAGGCCCTTAGGTATTCTCAGTTTACTCTATCATAGGCCTTCTGTTGGTCCAAGAATGTAAGTGCCCCAGAGGCTATGGACTGGCATGCGTTGGCCACAGAGTACACGTTGTCCCAAATCGACCTTCTGGGTATGAAACCAAATTGTTCTGAGGAGATGGTGACAGATGCTACAATCCCTAAACGGTTAGCCATGATTTTGGTTAAATATTTTGTATCCATGTTAGTTAAAGAAATGGGGCGCCAGTTGGCTAAGTCTAGCTTGTCCCCTTTCTTGAAGAGTGTGACGGTGAAGGCCTCTTGACCTCCTGGTAGGAGGCGCGTTTCAAAAAGGGTCTGGTTAAGTGAGGCCAACAGTAGTGGGGATATATATTTGAAGTACTTTTTATAGAATTCATATGAAATGTCATCTGGGCCTGGGCATTTTCAGTTTGGTGCACCGCGAATGGCTGTCCATAATTCATTCAGAGTAATCAAATTCATTATTTCTGGGTATCGGAAATTGGTGCAGATGTGGGCTCAGTTGAGAAATTCTGCCACTTTGGCCAGCTGAATTGGATTGGATCAGTACAACTTGGAGTAATACTTTTGTGTTTCAATTGCCACTTCAGCTGGCGTATCCGCAATGGAATCATCCTATCTTTGCACCTGTGTGCATGCCACACTCTGGATTGGTGAAAATTTCTATTAAAAAAATGTGCGGTGCACTTGTCACCTTTTGTGATGCACTTGGCCCTGTACTGAACACAAACCCAATGTTTGTGTTGCCTTTTGAGTGCTTTGAGGTGGGCGGCTGCCTCTGCCCACTTCTGGACCCATGCAGAGCTGTATCCTGTAGCTGGGATATTGGACTCCAGGTGTGCCAACTCTGCCAGAGCGCGCGAAATGACAGCCAATGTGGCTCGTGAGCATCTGGAGGAGAGGTGGCGAGAGTGGCGGATGGTATCATCTTTGAAAGTTGCCCATGTGGAAATGGGGTCCATGCAAAACGGTGCAACAAACTCTTTTGCCAAAGTTGCTGATTCCACCCATGTGGAAAATCCTGGCGACATGAGCTCGGAGGGGCAGATTTTTCACCAATGTGGGGCCTTAGCAGCTGTGACAGGTAGGTGGTAGTTTATTGAGACCATTCGATGGTCAGAGAATTTCATTTTTGTTGTTTTAAAGTGGGATATGTGGGGTTGGAATTTCGCCGGCATAAGGATAAGGTCTATGTGGGACATGGACCTTAATTGGCCATTGTGGATGTGTGGCGTGTCATATTCTCAAGCAGTGGGGCTTGCCGCGGCAGCGCATCCATTAGCCCAAGGGTGGCCTTTAGAACGCGAAGTTCAACGTGGCCCTGGGGGGCATGGGAGGAGGAAGGCCACCGGTCCATTGGAGTATTTAGCCAGCAGTTCATGTCACCAACTATGAAAGGGTCTGGGGGTAGCAGGTGGGATTTGACCAATGAGAAAAATTTCCAATGCTCTCGTGCACCATTTGGGGCATAGATGTTGATGATAGCATGTACCACGTTAGCCCACGAGAAGGTGACAACAAGGACTCAGCCATTGAGGAAGGTTTCTGATGATAAAAATTTGAAAAAATTATTTTTCTGAATCAGCACCCCACAGTGCTCAGACCAAAAGGATAGGGATGGGAGGAGCATTGTTTTCCAATTTTCCTTGGTACCTCGCAGACAGTGGGACTCCTGGATGGCCAGGATATCCACAGGTAAATTTGTTGTAAAAACTCAGTTTCCTAGCCTGGGATGGGGAGGCCTTGAGTCCGGTGATATTCAATGTCCCTAAAGTGTAGTTTCTCCTATCGCACCTTAGGTGCGAGGGGTGGGCACCCAGGCCCACTAGCCTCCTCTAGATCCCCATGGGCCTTCACAGCAGCATGGGTGTTAGCAGCAATGCTATCAGGATTTTTATTAATTTTTGTGGAAAGAGTTGCATTGGCTTTAGCCTTCACTTTTTGTTTCCCCAACGTTGGACAGATTTTTTGCAGTGTGGATAAGTTTGGTGCACCGTTGAGCGGGTCAAAAAAAGTTTCAGTTGGGATGGGCCCCAAGTCGGTTTCCTCCAGAGCTTGGTTGTAGAGATTAGGTGAAATTAGGGGTGGAAGGCGAGTTGGTAGGGCGTATTGCTACCAACCTGAAGGTTGCAGGTTCAATTCCCACTCTTCGCACATCAATCGAGGTGCCAGCAAAAGCAAGCTACTGGTGGTTAGTAGGTATAATAACACGAAAACCTTACCCATGATGTAACCAGAAAAATCCGAGTCCCGATCTGGAGGTGAAAAAAAACTTTCTATGACAGAGTTGACCCTGCTCAGGTTTCATGTTGATACTTTCTTTCTCTATTTCAGTAATGTCTGTCCCCTGGTCAGCTTGCCTCAAATAAAAAAAGATTGGGTGAAACTGAGTCACCCATTGGATCCTCAGATTGGGTGGCCCAATCAGCATGAGCTTCTCAATCTGATTGGTTGATGGAATCCCGAGTTGCTTCCACTGCAAAGGTTTCAATGTCCTCCTGGTGTTTGGAGTGTGGGATAGCGGTGGTGACTTTGGCCACTTCCTTGGCTGCAGCCCTGCGGGCCTGCTTGGCCTTCTTCCACTCTTGCAGGGAGATAGGCTTTACCAGTAGGTAGCAGCCTTGTGCTCCCCATGGGAAAGCCTCTTTGGTGCTTGCGGTTGGTTTGTAGTGTGCCTCTCCACTGGCCATGGCTGCTGAGGGGTGCTCTTGGAATGTGACGCCCTCCTTGGTGGGGCATGCATGCGCCTTATGGCTGAACGCATCACAGTGGGTGCAGATGGGGGCGCGCTGTCCACGGTCACCCAGAAAGGGTGGGTGGTATGCCCTTCAATATTGATATATGTGGAGTGTGGGATCTGGGTTAGGTCCTTCACAATCTCCTCAGTTGGGGTCAGAACTGCGATGGCTTTGCCAGTGCACAGGTGTGGCATCAGCATAAAGCTTTGCATTTTGAAATATTGTATTTTGCCATAGACGGCGAGATCATCTTTCAGGTGTAGCTCTAAAATGTCACGTTTTACTGTAGTAGGCAAAAAGTCAAATGTGAGGAAAATTTGGTTATATTTTGTCCATCTGGTGCATTTGGTTTTGACAACCCATTGCCCTTTGGGGAGGTCGACCACTATGCACACCATAGCAGCCTCATCTGATGCCTCATTGTTTTCAAAACCTATGTCCAGCCAACCATGTGACATGGATTGAGGTGCAGCGTACACCGCGGTCGGGAAAAAGGTGTGCACATTTTCACAAAATTTTTCCCATAAGGCCGTTTTTTGGATGTCCAGAAACACATGGACTCCATATTCCACCAACAAAAGTAGCTGGGAGTGTGGCGTGTTGATGTAATGGTTGCATCGTGCTTGCCATGTGAGGATTTCTGGGAATTAGTGACCGCCAGTTTTTAAAAATTTTTGTCTATTCCACCAGTTTCTCTGGGGCATTTTCGAACGTTTGAGGCCACGGGCCTTCCACCTGCTCCTCTTACCTTACTTGCCCAACTGCTCCCTGACATGGGCGCAGACTAATCTCCTCTGTGAGATTATCAAACTAGATTCAGACTTGAATTGAATAGGTTGCAAAAGTGATTGCAACGAGAAAGAAAAGTTCCCCTTAGGGCAATCTTTACTAAAACATTCCACCTTTAACAAATGCTGATGCACTCTTTTTTCCTTGAATATCTTATGAGATAGTATTCTTAACAGGATCTTCTTGATAAAACCTTATTTTCTAAATACCTACAGATTATGCAAAGTGCAATAGGAATCAGGTTGACCTCACAAAGAGGTATACTGTGAAGGACAATATGGTATTGTTCTAGGGCTTGCTTATGGGTTCCCAATGGACCTCTTAGACTGGAGCTCCTCAAGGATCCTCTGTCATGACTACATGACATAATTGAGGGGATAGACTGTAATGACAAGGCTGGACGTCAGGAGGCCAAAAGGTTCAATATGCAAGACCTCACTGACTTGTCAGATACCCTGAACCAACGATGGGTAAAGGCGAGATATGCCCAGGTTGGTCCTGGGGATGTGCGTGATGCTTAGCCCTCTGTTACACCCAGGCATTAAAAAGCACCAGCTACTATATCATCTAAGACAGTTTTTAAATTTTCATGTTGAAAAGGGATCCCCTGTTCTGTTTTATAAAATATTGCAAAGTTGGGAGGAGTCAATTTACAATCAATGACTCAAGTTTGGACAATCTCAAGTTACTGACCCTGGCCAATGTATTATGCGCCTATTGGTTTGCTTAGGATTAGCAACAATTCTGCTAGTCAACAGCTCTCCCCACGGTATTTAATTATGCTTCTGAAGTAACATCCACATTGATCATCTGGTTTATTAAAGGCTCCGTTCGTTTTGGTACTTTGTGTGCATTTATTTAGTTCAGTTTGAAGACCTAAAAGAAGTCCCAATTAACCAACTGCGTTATGTTCTGTTTGGGTTATTCATTGTACTGGCCTTCTGGCTGGTGTTTTGTTTACCTTTATTTAGCGGAGGGTTCTGTAGCAGGGGTGAGCCCTTGACCTCATCTGCAATTTGAACTGGAACGTTACAGACACGCTCTTGATATTAGACAACTGACTATATTTTTGTCTTTCCAAAACTTATTCCAAGTAGAAGGTCTTCATAGTAGTATTCAGGCTCTTTGGTTGTGCACGTGGTTGAGACGCTCTTGTCCACAATGCTTTCAAGGTCACTGGTGGTTTGCCATCTAGGCGTTTCTCTTTTTTCTGCATGCGGTGTTACTTACACTCTTTTGGAAAGTACATGGTGGGTATGGACCATTTGAATCCCAGTTGCTCAGGTTTCAAGTTTCCCACCACTTATTTTTGTCATAATAAAACCAGCCTTACTCCCTTCCTCCAGGAGTTGAGCGGCTGCGTCAGCTTCTACCTGGGGCCCCTACCTGGGTGCTTTAAATTTATAAAACTGCTTTGTGGGTATTCAAGAGTATAGATAGTGTGAATCGACCCTTTGTGGCAGGGTAACACTGTGCCACTTCTTTCAGACGTTCCCACGGGTTACTTGTGCCCCATGGTATTGAGGTTTTGTTGCTTTATTTTTCATGAATCTCCCTGTGTCTTGGGCTCACCTGTGTCTGAAGTTTCCAAATGGCGTTTTTCCGTACTGCTGTGGATGCCCTTGCTATGGACACTCAAGTAAGTAAAGCATTCCCAGCTAGCTTTGATCATCTGATTGAAGCTTTTTGTGACAATTTCCCCATCACAACCCAGAAGGCGCCAGGTAATTTGTCCATCTTTGTTTCCCCCAGGCGTCTCCTATAAAACTGGCTTCAAAAACCTGCGCACATCTCTGAAAAAGGAGGACTTTTATTTTCCCATTCCTTTGTTTTTGGCAAAATCAAAGTTTCAGGGGTCCAGCATTGAAGTTAAGTTAAATATCTCAGTATATTTTAATATGATTATTTCACCTGCTTCTGACTCAATAGATACGCTATATGCAACTTATGTTTTTTTAAATGAGCAGAGCACCCCACTGATTTCCTCTTCAATTTGGCAAAATTGGAGGGTCCAGGAAAGTCAAGCCTCACAATTTCTTTAAACAATTTATTTTAAATGAATTTCTCTCCACAACACATTTAGACAGTGAAGGCAGGATCACAGACAAAGGGCTTGGAGTGATGGCCTTAGCTAACAATGTACAACCATCCACCAAATCGGATATGGGGTAGTTCACGCCCAAAAACACGTTTTATAACGCAAAATATATACTAAAATTGAGCCTTTCATTGTCTCTTGCAGCTTAGAGGCGGACCCCATTTCTGTATATCAGATAACCCTAGAAAACCCGCGATTTACCCTTACCATGATCTGCAGAGAACAGGAGGTGGAGAAATAGTTAATATTACAATAAGGAAATGCTTAAGCAACGGCTGAAGATATGGTGGGATTTGTGCCTCAGTAGTGAGAGTGGCCGATGATCCCTTTCTATTTTTGATGCAAAAACCTATCCTGGAGGCATGCGTATGCCTGATTAACATTAGCTGGTGTAGTGTGCCATTGTTTGATATGAATAAAGACCATTCTAAGAATTTTTTGTTGCCTGCTACCCATTCATCCCCTTTAGGAAAAAAGAACAACAATTTTGATGGATACATGAGCCTCTGGGATTTTTTTGACCAAGACCTAGTCGACTAACTTGAGTTAAGTTACTTGCCAGGTGGTGTGGTTAGTGGAGGGGCTTCCCAAGATATTCCTCACGCTAAAGGCTCTAGGGTTAGTGGACTATCAAGTTTGCAAATATCATTTAGCTGACCACTTCTAAGCAATCAAAACCCTCTTGTACACCATAAATTTGGAAGTGGAGTGGTGGTGAAAGGTTTACGTCAGAAACAATATGAAAGCCAACACCTTGTCCTTAACTTAAAATAATGGTAATATATTAGTTGTTTCTTTGTCTGAGGCTAATTATCATGTCAATATGCCCTAATGGCCAGAGGTCAACCCACTCAGTCTATCTCCGCTGCTGAAGCCCTCACAGAAGGTACCTTTACCTTCATGTTTGGAGGTGTCAGAATCTTCGTTTGAAGCGGAATCATCCAATTTAGTAAGAGCTCACACAGAGTTTGATTGTAAGTTCAAGCTCACCGTTGATCTGGTGCGTATATCTTCTCCCATTTACCCTTTTACTGTACGGGAGGAAGCGGCATTAGATGTTCGGGCTAAGGAGCAGTTAACCAAAGACTTGATTTCTCAGCGTACCTCCCAGTGTGCTCCCCACTTCTCTTTGTGGAGAAATCTAAGGTACTATATGCCCATTAATAAATTATGGGAACCTAATCAACGTCACAGTACCAGATTTACATCCCATCTCATTGGATTCTCAGATTGCTCGCTATGTGAAGAAAACTTAAGTCTTCTCCAAACTGAATTATTTAAATACATATAATTAGAACTGGATCAAGAAGGGCCAGGAGTGGCTCACTGCATTCCAAACTAGAAAAGTACCTTTACAGTTTTGGGTTATGGCCTTTAGGCTTAAAATTCACCTGCTATCTTTCAACGTCATATAGATGCTTCCTTGGGGACCTTCTGGGGCTGTGCGCGGTGGCCTACATGGATGATATTCTGGTGTTTTCCCTGAACATGAGTCTCATGCAATACACCTGGAGAGTGGTGGAGAGTTTTAGGGCAGCCAACCTTACGATGAAAATCAGTAAATTTAAGTTTTTTAACCCCAGTTCACCTTCCTGGGCAACGTCATGTTTAACTAAGGCCACAAAATAACTTAGACAAGGAGCAGGCGATTTGCAAGTGGCACATTTCAACTTTGGTCAAGAAATTGAGGAGTTTTTTGGAGAAATGTACGTTCCTTAAGATGTATACGCCTAAGCTTTCTGAATTGTCTTTTCCATTGTATAAGACAAGTGGTGCAAAGGTGCTCCAGTGGTCCCCATTTTGAAGGTTGCCTTCCAAGTGGTAAGGTAAACCCTGTTGTCCACGTCTTTCCTTTTCCATGTAGATTCTAAAAAGGAGTTTATCGTGGTTACTGATGCCTCCAATTTTGCCATAGCGGCTTCCTTATTACAAGTAGGCGAAGATTGAATAGAGCATCTGGTGGTATATTTTCTTGGAAAAAGTCTCTTTCTGAGTTAAACTACGCCGTTTATGACAAAGAGTTTTTGGCAGTGGTTGAGGCGTTAAATTATTGGCGTCATCACTTGCATGGCTTAACCTAACCCTCTGCATACATACAGATCACAGTGACTTTTACTACCGCGCAACTCATGTCTGAACCCACGAAAAACTCGCTGGCATGAGACCCTGGCTCAATTTGTATTCTCTTATGAGCTTACAATGGGGCATGAGAATGGTTTGGCTGATGCGTTGAGCCAAACCCTGCATTAGCTTCTGATAAAGGAGGTAGAGGTTCACAACACCCACTTGATGGTTCCGTCTGATAAAATGTGTCCCAATATCCCTATGAACCACAGGTTGGCACTTGCTCCTAAGGAAAATTTGGAGGAATATGGTATGTTCCAAGAAGTAGTCCTTTCACAGCCCCCGTCGGCAGAGTATACTATGGTACTCACTAAAAAGCAAGCTGAAGCAGGAAGAAATTGACAGGGGACACCACGTTGAGGATGAGATGGTTTGGTTTTAGGTACGCCTTTAGTTCCCGCTGGACCCCTTTACCTGGAATACATCCATGATCTTCATGATGGGATCACCACTGGCTAACCTGGAAAGGCAAATACTCTTTACTTGTTCACTGCACTTATAATTGGAAGAAATTAGCCTCGCAGGTTGACAGGTATTGTAAAGAGTTCCTGGTATGAAACCAAATGAAGCCAAATCATCAGCCCCTCGTGGGGTTTTTTGTGTTAGTACAAAAGGGCGAAGGGCCTTAGACTTTATTATTGGTGGATTTTATTTTAGAGTTACCTGCTTATGAAGGCTATGATGCCATCATGGTGGTGGTGGACCGTTTTGCAGAGTTTACTCACTTTATCCTTTTAGAACAATAGTAACCTCAGCGGAGATGGCTAGGTTTTCCAGGTCTCATGTGTTCTTCCTTCATGGAGAGCCTCAGGAGATAATTAGTGATTGGAGGCCCCAGTTTACCACGTTCTTTTGATTTACTGTGTAAGACTCTTCAAATTCTCCCCTTCCGTTCAACTGATTATTAAACCCAATCAGATGGTCAGACTGAACGACTCAACCAGTGTTTGGAACAATTCTTGTGGTGTTACACTGCCGCGGACCATTCAGATTGTGTCTCCTAACTTCCCATGGATCAGTTTAGCTATAACAACACTCAACATGCATCCATTAGTTGTTCTCCATCTTTCGTTAACATTGGGTTTAACCCCGCCTTCAACTTGGAGCCCGGGTGTGGATCCAAAGTAGACGCATTGGTAGAATTTGCTAAGGCTATCAAGAAAGAACACTAGGGGGCTACCACGAATTTGGAGGCATAGATGCAAGCTCATAAGTAGAACGCTGATGGAAAGAGATGATTGTGTCCTTCATACAATGAGGGGGATCTTGTGATGCTTGATGCTCAAAACATCCCTATCAAGCATACATGCAAAAAGCTAGGACTAAAGAGAATTGGACTTTACTGCGTAGTCAGAAAGTTGGGCCATGCCTCATAACAGTTGGATCTCCCCCTTATTTTGGATCTTTGCCACCATTTATAAAAGCAAGTTGACGTTACCTGAGTTCCCCCACCTGAAATCCCAGAGGCTTATCTCGTTGATGGGGAGTTAGAGTGAGAAGTGGAGGAGATTATAACCTCCCACCAATTAAGAAGACAAGTGGAGTACCTAATACCCTGGAAGGGATTTGATGCAGCAGAGAACAGTTAGGTGCCAGCGCGTGACTGAGCCCATGTCCAAGAATTAATTACATTTTTCCATGAGCGTTTCCCTGAAGCTGCAGGTTAGGGTAAAGCAGACCATCATCACTATAAAGCTGGCCCCTGCCCACAATAACTTTTTCATGGCGAAAACCCCTAGAGGAGGTTTATTTTTAAAAGAATGAGAGGAAAATGTCATGGCTACATGACATAATTGAGGTGATGGACTGTAAGGACAAGTCTGGATTGCAGGAGGCCAAAAAAGGTCAAGCTGCAAGGTCTTCCTGACTTGAAACATACCCTAAACCAATGCTGGGCACAGGCGAGATATGCCCAGGTTGGTCTTAGGATGTGCGTGATGTTTAGCCCGCTGTTGCAGCCTAGGTGTTAAAACTTACCAGTTACATTCCCAACTCAGACAGTTCGTTACGGTTACTTGAGGAACATGGATTTGAAACATGTTTTGTTTATAATATTGCGAAGTTTGGATGAGTCAATTTACAATCAATGACATAAGTTTGGAAAATCTCTAAATATAGGACCCTGACCAATGGTAACATGCGCCTAGTGGTTTGCTTAGGCTTAGCACCACTTCCTCCAATCAACAACTCTCTTTACAGTGTTTAATTATGTTTCTGAAAGATCAACTTTCTTCATTGATCATCTGGTTTATTAAGGGTCCGTTCGTTTTGATATATTATGTGCATTTATTTAGTTCTGTTTGCCAACCTACAAGAGGTCCCAGTTAACGAAAATGCGTGTTGTCCTTGCTTTGCCCTTCTGTGAACCACCCTTCTGGTTGTTGTTTTATTTACACTTTATTCATTGGACGGCCTCATAGCAGGAGGGTGGGCCCTTGCCACCCTCCGCTATTGAAACTGGAGCGTTACAAACACGCTCTTGACAAAATCAAGATGGGATTTTGTGATGGGGACACCGCGGAGGTCACCATTGAGCACCCTCAGGTCCTTCCCCTGCAACGGAGCGGGGCAGCATCCTAGGCTGGCTTACTGGGTCCTCCGCCCCCCCACCCTCTCCTTCCCCTCTGAACCCTCGACGCTCCTCACGGATTGCAGCTAATAGTCAAGCTAAAGGACTCAAAACTAGCCGCCTCACAGCA
The DNA here is from genome assembly GCA_022478985.1 of Massospora cicadina. NCBI lineage: Eukaryota > Fungi > Entomophthoromycota > Entomophthoromycetes > Entomophthorales > Entomophthoraceae > Massospora > Massospora cicadina. The sequence goes on along the minus strand of JAKSZP010012153.1, from coordinate 79,074 downwards.
GCAGGTTTAAGCTCTGGCAACCGCCCAGGACATGGAGGGGAACAGCTCTGAGTCCCCATGACAGCACCCTGGCCCTGCAATCTATCAACGCAAATGGGTTGCGGGACTTTAAGTGGAGAGCCCGCCTCCTCCAAAACTTCAGGTCAGCACAAATTGACATCGCTGATGTCCAGGAGCCCCATATCCTCCCTCACGAACAATCTGCATGAAATGAACAGTTTGGAGGCAACTCCTTCTGGACAAACCATGCCGCCCTTATTGTTTTGAATCCCCGGGTTAAAACCCATTCTTTTTCACAATATCTAGGTGGCCGCCTCATACTGGCCAAACTCACCACTCCTGACTTCTCTTTCTTCGCTGCAAGCATCTACCTGCCTAATGCAGGTCAGGAGCAAAATCGGCTCTTGGAAGAGCTCGTCCAACTCAAGCTCCCACGGAATACAGTCCTCTTAGGAGATTTTAACACAACCATAAGTCGCGTCCGTGACTTTTACCCCCTGCAGCAAAGGAACGCCCTGGATCAAGTCGCCTCCAGGATTTCCTTCGCCTGAGCGGCTTTATAAATGCGCTTCCACCCTCCGCGTCTTGCCTAGGTTGAATGACTAGGATCCAGTATGATGGAGGAGCTTTCCAGTCAGCGTCACGCATAGATATGGCACTGATTGGCCCCCTGCTAATTGGCCGCGTCTCCTCTCCCATCTCTCGTGACAACCATTTGAGTGATCACAGGTCACTCACCGTTGTCCTCACCACCACACTTAGACCGTCGCGTAGGTTCTGGCCTAGGGTTGCCCCAGCTCTTCTCAACAACCCCTTCACTAAGGAGAAGCTGTCTATGACCATCCGGGAGACTCTCACCTCCCCCCACCCCACCTTCTTGACCACAAGGCTAGATGGGCGGTGACCAAGGAGGATATCACCCGCGTTGCTTACAAATGTGCCACAGCCCAGATGACTGCAGCTCGCGCCAGAGTCTAAAGGGCGGAAGCCAGAATCAGACATCTGGAGCGAAACTGCCAGCCTTCGCCCTCTCCCAGATGGTTGGAAGACTGGGAAGCGGCGCAGGAAGCACTCCGCTTGGAGCTCACACTGCAGGAAGAACGGGCAGCAAACTTTACAACATCTCGTTATTATGCTCAATGGGAACGCCCCACCCGCTTCTTCTTTAAGAAACAGAAAGCCCGGTCAACAGCGCAGGATATTACTGCACTGAAGATTAGCACTACAACCACTTCAGATAAGGAGGAAATCACATAGGAACTACACCGCTTCTAATCCAGCCTCTTCCATGCCACCCAGGTGGACCCATCGGACATTCAAGACTTCCTGTGGCGGGCTCCAGAGCCGCCCATTGACCCACGGGCTGATGAGGCTCTACTGGCGCCTATTTCCATCCAGGAGGTGATGGAAACCCTTCTGACTTCCCCACGGCTTAAAGCCCCAGGCCCAGACGGAATACCCTTCGAGGTGTACCTTCTGGAAACTGCAGTGATAGCCAGAACCCTCTGCGACCTCTTCGCTGCACTCTTGGTGAATGGCGAGGTCCTCCCTGACTCCAGAGGCTCAATCACAACCCTCATTCACAAGAAGTCAGACCGTGAGAGCCTGCCAAACTGGCGCCCCATAGCGTTGATCAACACAGACCACAAGCTTTTCATGAAGCTTCTGACCAACCGCATCACCAAATGGGTGTCACCTCGCCTCTCCTCATCCCAGCACGGTTTTATTCCGGGGAGGTCGTTATGAGACAACTATAATGACCTTCACGTGACTTTGACTGCTAACTCTCGTAAGGTGAATGGCTTTGTGGCTCTCCTGGATATGGAGAAAGCATATGATCGGGTAGCCTGGAAGTATATCAATGCTTCCTTGGCCCGCTTCCATCTCCCACCCGCAGCTAGGCGCTGGATATCAGAGCTCTATGACCAGCTCCACACCAGAGTCCTGGCGCCAATGGGTTTTACAGTGGCAGTACCAGTTGGACAAGGTCTCCGGCAAGGGGACCCCCTGAGCCCTATCTTTTTTAACTTCACCCTTGACCCCCTCTTGGCCTCCTTACAGGACAAGCTAACAGGGATTCTGGTCCCATGTAAATCCCCCACACGCACCATGGCATTTGCAGATGACACTGCCATTGCATTTGGCTGCCCTGGGGATGTTGCCCTCGCTGCTGTGACCATTGAGAGGTACACCAAGGCGTCCAACGCCATGTTCAACACCTCCAAGACAACAGTTGTACAGGTCAGCTCCCCCACCTTCCCCCCACCATTTGGTATTGAACCTGAGCGCGGTACCTTCCGTCACCTGGGCATTCTCACCAACCAACAAGGAGTTGCGCTAAAAGACAATGAGGACTTGCTCCTCGCAGCAGTTAACTCCAGGATTGCTCGCTGGAACCGGTGGCACATCACCCCCCAGGGTCGAGCTCTGATGGCCAATGTGTTCCTCCTCTCCAAAGTCTGGTTCCTAGCGCACGTCTGCCCATTCACAGATGCCTTTTATACGCGGCTCAATGTACTTCTCCGCTGTTGGATCTGGGGCTCAAACCATCCACCAATGGCCCTCTCAACCATTTCCCGACCCTGCAATGAAGGGGGCCTAGGGCTTCTGGACACGCGATCCCACGCCACCACAATCTTCCTGAAGTTCCTATGGCCGATTGTCTGCTGGAACGCGACCCCCATGCCCCAATGGGCGCCCGCCCTCCGCCAGTCAGTGTCAGCAGCCTTGGGTCTTCCTAGAGCATCTCTGATCTCATTAGGGGAGTGGCTCACAAACCACCCAGGCCATCGCCTAAAACCATCCTCATCCTCCTACTAAAACCAGGCTCTCCTTGCCCTGAAACGATTAGGCGCGCAGATCCACCATGCCTTCCCATACAGAAGGGAAGGCCCTGGCCTCAGCCCCCGTCGCCATGCAATTGTGCACAATGGACAAGTTGTCACAACTCGCCTCAACCCCCAAGATCGTCCTCCCATCCGCCCAAGACTCCTTGAGCTCCTCCCTCCCTCCGTGAGATTTGACCTTAAAGAATTTTGGAAGGACGTCTATCACCCCATCCTGTCAGCAAAGGTGTCCAACACCTTATGGAGGGTGCTCCACTGTTCATACAGGACAGGGGACTGGACTGGCCCTACCTTCCAGCACCAAAGCTGCCCACGCTGTGTGGAGCCTATTGACTCCCACATCCATCGTTTTTTCACCTGTCCAGGTGTCGCCGCATTTTGGCCAAAGGCCCGCGCGCTCCTCCATGCTCAGCCCTGGTCTGGACACCCTGTGCAAGACCTCATGTTTGAGCAGACATTGCCTGGTTGCCACCGACCCCTCCGTGTCCTCGCCTATGCCACAGCCATCTGGACCATCCATAACTCCTTCCTTCGTGCTGCCTTTGACCAGCAGGTGTGGACCCTTCCACACATGATCACCCACTTTCAGGTACATTTTGAGATGGCCCTGAAGGTCTGCACTATGTCGCCAACCCTCCCCCGCTCAGTTGTCACTGCAGCACGGCTCTGGCGCGCAAACCCCCCTCCCTTTCTCGATGCCTCCTCCCTCCCCTTCCCTCGCTTCAGGATCTTAGGAGCCCAGGCGTAATTCAATAAACATTGATGAATCCCCCCTCGGGTTGGGACCATCTAGTACTAAAAAAAAGATGGAATTTTGTGAGGCACCCTGGAAATGAAAAAACTGGAGCTTGTCTGCAGGATTTATGATTGAAAGGGATATTAACGCATGTGGATCATTGCATTAAGGAGTGCCTGGTGTGCATTATGATAAATTACTGCATCAGTCCCATAATGATTTTTTGATTCCTCTACAGTTAGCAGAAGACCCGCTGGACTTCTATTTCAGTAGATTTACTGTAGAGCATTCCATTTTATAAGGGCTTGATGCCATAATGATGGATGATGATTGATCTAGTAAATTCATACAATATACCTAGTCTCACAATGGTGACATCTGACCAGATAGCAAAGCCTCACATCTCACATATTATCAGCTCATTGCGTACCTCAAGAGATGATCAGAGACTGTGGGCACCAAATACCTCTTTATACTAAAATGATTTTTGTAAGTCTCTTCAGATTCATTCATGTTGGCATACTGCCTTCCATACAAAATCGGTTAGCCATATTGAAAGTTACCAAATGCTTGAAGCAAAATTTGAGATGCTTTACTGCTGAAGATTATTTGTTTTAGCCTTAAAACTATCTCCAGCTTTTTCAACTACAATGATGCCCAAGAATCTTTAATCAGCTGTTCCACCTCAGTTTCCAAAGATTGTTATAGCCCTTTCTTTATCATGGAACCCAGCTTCGAGTCCAATGTAGAATTTGTGATGGACTTTGCAAAGTTCATCAAGAAAGTACACCAGGAGGTTTAATCAACTTGGATGCTGCAATAAAGTCCTATTAGAAGAACATTGGCTGTAAGAATATATTAGGTATAATACAGGAGACTTAATGACGCTGTACAATAAAAGCATCCTCCTTGAGTAGTCAAGAAGCTGGGCCTCACACGCATAGGCCCATACTATCACAAGAAGAGTGGGACACACCTCATACTATCTGGGTTTACCTCCTAAACTTAGAAATTTTAAAGTTCCATGAGAGCAACTTTACTCCTTTGTCACAACCTCCTGACAATCAAGAATCTTACATGGCAGAGGTGATAACTGAAAATAAACTTTAGGAGATATAGGCCTCACTTCATATAAAGAGATATATTGAGCAATTTATTCCTGTATAGACTTTAGTGAGTCCAATAATAGTTGGGCTGCTGCCAGTAATTGTAAAAGCATTTATAACTAGTTAATGCCATTCATAAACAATATCATGATGTGGCTAGTCTAATTCAAGCTCTGATATACTGTCATTATATTGCCGCCTGTTCATAAAAGTAATTCCTTGTTGATGTCTCTGAGTGGTTGGTTAATCAAAGGCCAGAGGTTAATGACATAGATGATTACATAATTTTAGATATTATTATTAAAATTAAGATGAGGTTATCAAATACAGAACATAAAGTTAGCCACTTTTCCAGACCTATAATACACCTTTAATCAAAGATGGGTGTGGGCTAAGAATGTCCAGATTGGGATTAAAGAGTCTATATCTGCTTTCAAATATGAAGACTACAGCAAAAATCAATAATATATATAGTAGAAAAAGATAAGTCATTAATATTACCATCCACGCAGAAACATGATCTCTTTTCAGAATTTACCATTTTAGGTTTGGTTCCATTTGCCACCAATCTCATCCTTGAGTTTGGGTATATTCAAGATATTATATAATCATATGAGGTAAATTAGTCCTATTGGTTTATTTTGGGCTTACAACTAAAAAACTTAAATCAGGAAAAACTTCCAAACCTCTTTCAAGCTTTCAAATAATTTACTTCTGTGTTGATCAACTTAATCCTATATTTTAATTTTCTACTATACCTTACTGTGTTTATAAGGTTAGAGTAAGTCATAACCAATGACCTCTTAGATGAGGTCTCAAATATTTTAGGCCACTATTTACTCTACAAAAATTATATGCAATTATGATTACCACCTCCATTAATTCAAGCCATTCATGATTAAATTAACTCAAAGTTAGATCACAATGACTTTCTACTCTTGTTAAGCACCTCTTTGAAGGTTTAACATCTGGTTGCCCTCATCAATTACTTGGTGGTCTTTCATTCTTGTTGTTTCTTTACCTAATATCTAGTTATGGGCCCAACCCTTTGTGCGGTTCTCTCCTTATCATTCATACGAATTTCCTGTTGATTTTTATTGGACCCACATCAATTTGCTTAATATTTTTTTAGTAATAGATGGTCTCAATTTGCTTAATATCAAGGAGCTGCAAAAACTCTCCTTAAACAATTCTTTTAAAGACCATTGGGTAATAAGCATCGGTGATTAGTAATCATTTGTATTTAAATTAAAGAGATAAATTCACATTGATGAAAAATTGAAAATAATTAGATATAAAGAAGTAAATCAGTTGTTTAATTGTATAGATAATATGGGCATAAGTTTTAGATTGGGCTTTAAAATTTGCATTTCCAAAAACAATAATCTGTAAAGTTAAAAAATTGAATGTTAATATTTTAATCTCTTAAATATTTTATCAGTAATGTTCAGGAGCCCTCAAAAAGTGATTTATTCTATGTTTTCAGACAATTACAAGTATTTTTAAGAGTGATTTGGAGGTTGCTGAGGATAATATCTGCCAATAGAAACTGACTGAAAATTGGTAGAACCCCTTAAATTGGGTTAGTCCTTCTACTTACCCTCATCGACCAGTTACCTTGATTCTCCTCATTAGGCTATGCCAAACAAGCGGCAAAATCAGGGGATTCAGTCCACGGTTCCTCCCCTTCCTTATCTAGTTTAATACAGACACCTAAGTGGAGATCACCCCCTTTTTAAGGCTTGGAGGAGTCCCACAAGGTGCAAATATTTTCCCGTCCAATGATTGGGTAAAATCTAATAGATCCTTACCTCACAGATTTGTCCTTTGTGCCATTGACCCTCCACCAGACATTCTGTTCAAGTGAAGTGAGTCTCAAGAGCTCTTATAGGTCAAAAACCAATATTTTCTAATTTGGCTGTTCCTGCCTAATCTGAATTCGCGCTCACTCAATTTGGGCCTTAGTATGTTTAGATACTAAGCCTAAAAATATAGAGTGAGTTTTGTTGTGTCCCCGCCTAAAATTATTATAATTTTATTTAACTGAGTCAAGCCAACTTGGGGATTGACAATTACGAAGTCAGAGGAACAAAACTTAATTAAGCTGAAATTTGAACAAAAAGAAAGAGATGAACATATCACTCAAACCATGTAAAATCATAGAAACTAAAATTATTCAACCAGGTTGGAGGCAGTAAATTAGTTTGCGTCCATGGTGGGGTTGAGTGGTGATCAGGAGGATCATCTTCCTCCTCTGTGTCGGTCAGTGTATGGCAAAGCGCTGAGAGAATGGACATGGGTGCATTCTCAAAATGGGGGTCAAGGTAGCAGAGTGGGTCTTTCTAGCTCGATTTTTACTATGAGTAGGTGGTGATATATTTGGAGAGATCTTTTTAAGCTCAAGGCGAAAATTTGGGAAGGGTGGTGAAGGTGGCGATGTTGTTGCTGTTAATGAGCGTCTTGGGGCCAAACTTTGCACCCGCCCCAACTTTTTCTATTGCTTTTTTTATTTTTTTACCACTAGTGGTGCCCAACCCAAAAGAGGGAGCCGCCAAGCATCTTTATTTGCAAATGGGCCAAACAAAGGGATTATTAGAAATATAAATTTCTAATATGGCACCTCAGATAACAGCCTAGGAAGCCATATTAGAAGGCAAGAAAGCTTTAGGAAACTTTTGTCCATCGCCCACTTTAGCTGGTAGACCATGGTGGACAGCATTAAGGTGGAAGCATCAGCGACATATGGCATAAGGAGGTATAATTGTGGGTTTTCTTCGTTAATGAGGCTGGCAGTGTCCATCACCTCAACGTATTGAGCAAGCTGATGCTCAGCAAAGGTGATGAGAGCAGGCACACATGTAAATTACTTGATGCAATGGAGGGTTTCAGGTAATTAGGGTCAAAAAGAGAGGCTTTTGCTGCATTGATGCAGGGGCAGCTCGCAAAAAAAGCCAGCTCCTATCTCATACTTCACCTCTTCCCCAAAATCATGAGTGAATTGGGGATAGGAATACCCTCAACAAGGGGTTCAACTTCCCCATGGAGTTGCTGGCAGAGGAGGGTGTTGGCAGGAGCTGCAGCGGCTTTGACTGCAATTTTATATATTTTTTATAAATGGGATAACCGATTTTTAGGAAAATAGTGGCTGGGGCACGATTTGGGAGGATTGACAAAAAATTCCTCCAATGAAAATACAGTTTAACATTATACAACCAGTCATTTACTGTCAATCCAATTGAGAAACTATAGAGGGTTTGACTTGGCTAATGCTGACCCAACCACTAGAGTTGGTAAGTTGGCTGCACCTGATTGGCTGTTAACTGTTGACCTTGGAAGCTCAGCTGAAACTGTTTCAGCCATCAGCTCAGGTTGGCATATGTTGACCATATTTTAATATTTTTTTAACTTTGATTGGCTGTGGCTTTGGAAGCCATGCCAGAATTCGCTGAGGTTGGGGTTGGGCGAATAAAGCCCCACTCAAAAAATTTGGGCACAGCAGCAGCTGATCCAACGCTAGAGGTGAGAGTGCAGAAGTGGCAGATGAAGAAGATGTAGGACACTTGCACTTTGAGTGATCAAGCTCAAAGAACAAGGGGCAAATGGCATGGCCATGCTCGATGTGCACCCAGAATGGGTGATCAGGGGCAGATCTGATTACTGTTTGAGGGGGAATCGCAATGTGGGTGTTGTGATGGAATGGGTAGATTGTCACAAAGACACGAGGCCCTGCCAAATGATCCAAACCATTCAGAACCTCAAATTGCAGCATAGTGTCTAAACCATAAATGGCCAAACACTCCATGAGCTCGTGGCAGAGGCATTTGGGGGAAAGGTGGGAGGGCAACCTGGCAAACTAGACCACCAAAGTGGTTTCATATGGGATCTGGGTGCAAAGTTATGAAGGGGAATATTTTTAAAAATTGATGGCAGCTTAGATGCTGCTGTTGCATCAGCCTCAAACAGAAACTAAGGTTGAAATACCCCTAAAAGGGGCGGAAATCTAAGAGGCTAGTAGGTTTAAACACCTCTGTGGCCATTCCAATGATGGCCATACTTGCATATGGGAAGAGGTTCCCATATTTGACCTGGAGGCTGAAACAAAGACTGCTTCATGGGAGCACTAAAGGGCTCCTGAGCACCGTCTGAGAACTCACAAAATGGTGGTCCAAGTCCTGAGGGGGGACATAACACCCGGTAGCATTAAGGGGGCTAGAAGAGCCATCATGGGCACATTTTGGTGGCGGCCAAAGTATGGCAGATGGCGGCGCACGACCACCCCAAGCCAGGGCAGCAAGCGTTGATAGCATCAACGTTTTTAAGTTTTGGCTCAGTTGAGCAGTGATTTTTTGTCTTTTTAAAAATTAAAATTTGCTTCATTTTTAATGTCAAAATGAAAGAGAGTGCAACTTTTTGTTTCGCTTTTTTCAACTTGTGGAATTGGAAGTATACTTTTTTATGAACTTGTTGCCTGGGGGAAGGACATGGATGGGTATTCCCCGGCCAAAACTGCAACCAATTTTGCTATGGCCTTCAGAGGGGGAGACAATCAGGGGAAAGCAACAACCACTTTGGTAAGTTGGTGGTCACTTTAGAAATCATCAGCATTGGATCATAGAGCATAGTGCTGAGTTGAAAATCAAGCTGCATATTCTGCATTTAGGTACATTTCAAGGGCTGGGACCTCAACTGAGATGGGGACAGAATTTCACAAATCAACAGCCTCCAAATAATCCCAAGGATTTTAGTTGAAGATGATGAGTTAATTGGCACATGGGAGGGCTGGGTTGGATGGCTGGGTGGGTTTCTATAATTAACTGGGGTCCATGCTGGCTCCTGATTAGTTGAAGTTGAATTAGGTTTTGACATGTAGATTCTTATTGTCTGAATCAGTGACAGTTGCATCTAACACTTTGGGTGGACGGGGAGGGAAGATTGTGCCCCATTCAAAAGAAAATTTTAAATTGGAAATGGGAGCATCATGGGGGAGTCGAGTGTGTGGACACCAGCTCATGCTATGGTGGGAAGCGCCGCTTCAAGAGGTTCAGGTCAAAACAAATAGGGAAGATTGTGCGCCCTTTATCTACACTGTCTAAGAAAGGGTGGTCAGTGGAAGAGGGGACAACAGTGCAAGGGGGAATCGAAATGTGATTTTTGTTGATATTGGACATACAGTTGAAAAGTTGCAAGGGCCCGCAAAATGTTTTAAATTTTAAATTTATTGTGGGGAAGGCCGACCATGGGACGGACACTTCCGAATATGACTCAGACGAGACAAAACTTAGTACCAGGGGAGGCACCCCAGAGAAGCGATGCTATCTCTTGTTGCCATTGGGAATGCCACTTATGGGAAGGGGGAGGGAACGTGTGTAGGGGACGTAGCCACTATTGAGCACGTGTGGAGGAAGGGGTCTGATTTGATGAACCAGACTGGGAACCAGGAGGAGACCAGCTGTCAGCGACGCGGTGGGAGATATCCAAACATCCACGCTTGAAAGTGATCCACCAAATGAGACTGGAATCTGTGGACAGCTTCAGGGAGGGTGGGGATGGATCCAGCGATGGCATCCAAGACAATCGTGTGAATAGTCCACATGGCGATTGCAATCACCAGAGCACGGAGGGAGGGTGGGAGGGGGAGGCCATTGATGAAGCAAACTTATCTCTTGACAGACTGAAGGGATGCGTTTGATCCTGGCCTAGCAGACGTTGGACTTCGCGCCATATCACTTTAGAGGTGGGGCACTTCTCCAGGCGGTGGAACAGCGTTTCATACTGGCCACACACGACACAGGATGAGTGTAAAGCGTTAGAGCGCTCAGCTGTACGATACACCCACCTCAGGCAGCGCCACACATGGGAGCGGACTTGAGGATGCAACAGAGGATGGTGTGCGTATTTTCAGATAGTCTTTTGGGTCTCAGTGGAATAAGGGATGTCCATCATGTCCAGGTAGTCCACCCTGGATAAGACTTGGGGTCGAATGGGGATCACGCCATCATGGATGGGTAGCCCCTGTACCTTTTGTGTGAACTGAGGAGAGGGGCGGCCTCTTTGGGTTGTATGTCCACTAATACGAATTCTCCACTCTGCGCTTTGCATGGAGAGTAGGATTCGTTTGTAGTGGGTTTTGGTCCCTTGAGGACCTGTGTCTGATGTGTGTGATGCGAGGTATTTCATCAGGGAGTGGGGGTTTGATGGATTGTTGAGGCCCAAGGCTTGGGAGAAGTTGGAGTGGGCCGCGCGGGACCAGTGTTGGGATGGGAGTGTAGGAGCAGTGATGGCCGCAATCCAGGTGCCCAGGATCTTGGCGGCATGGGCTTTGAAGTCAAGTAGGCCCATGCCACCATGATGATGAGGGCCAAACATGACCTCTATCCATACTGGTGGAGGGTGGCCTGACCAAAGCCAACCTTGTAGCAAAGCATACAGGGATTTGAAGAAGCTTGGGGAGTAGGGGATGGCGTGAGCTCCGAACCAGACTTTGGATAGGAGCATAGAGTTGGCAAGAACAACCCTGCCAGTGAGGGTAGTAGGGTGGGCTCTGAGAGAGGCGATTCGCTTCGTCACGTTGTCCAGTATATGGCACTCCATTACTGCTGACGCGTATCCACCTGCCTCCAACCACACGCCCAGATGGCGTACCAGTCCTATGGTAGGTTGTGGCACAAAGGGGAGCACCAGTGGAGCGGTGTGTTTTAAGTTAGTAAGTCGTGAACGTGGGCGAGCAGATGGGCCGGGTTGGGAACTACTTGCTGGGGCCCACCAGTTCTGAAACTGACCAAGGAGGATGATTTCGGTTTTGGAGGCGTTCAGTGCCGCGTTGCTTACCTGGGAATATTCCTGGATAAGGGCTTAAAGCGCGCGTGCATCTTTGTTATTAGACACCCCCACCACGCAGTCATCTGCAAATGCCATCATCTTGACTGGGGTTTGGCCTGGCACATGGACCCCAGTGAGGTGGGCATTCACATTCGCAGTAGTGGGTCAAGGCTGAAGTTGTATAAGAGTGGGCTGAGGGGGTCCCCTTGTCGCAGGCCCCTTTGAGGACGGACTACTTCCGTTAGGAAACCTGGGCCATGTACTGCCATTGTTGCAGTTTCCGTGAGCAGCATCACCCAGTTAATGAAGCGGGGAGGTAGGCGGAATTGTTAGAGGCAGGCCCTAAGGTATTCCCAGTTTACTTTATCATAGGCCTTTTGTTGGTCCAAGAATACAAGTGCCCCAGAGGCTGTGGACTGACACACATTAGCCACAGAGTGCACGTTATCCCAAATCGACCTTCTGGGGATGAAGCCAAATTGTTCTGGGGAGATGGTGGCAGATGCTACAGTCCCTAAACGGTTAGCCATGATTTTTGTTAATATTTTGGTGTCTGTGTTTGTTAGAGAAATGGGGCGCCAGTTGGCTAAGTCTAGCCTATCCCCTTTCTTGAAGAGGGTGACCGTAAAGGCCTCATGTCCTCCTGGTAGGAGGCGCGTTTCCAACAGGCTTTGGTTGAGTGAGGCTAGCAGCAATGGGGATATATATTTAAAATATTTTTTGTAGATCTCATATGGAATGTCATCTGGGCCTGGGCATTTTCAGTTTGGCGCACTGCGAATGGTAGTCCATAATTCGTTCAGAGTAATTAAATTCATTATTTCTGGGTATCAGAAAATGGTGTGGATATGAGCTCGGTTGAGAAAATCTGCCATTTCAGCTGGCTGAATTGGTTTGGCTCGGTATAACTTGGAGTAATATCTTTGCATTTCGACTGCCACTTTGGCCGGTGTGTCCACAATAGATTTATCTGATCTTCACACCTGTGTGCAGGCCACACTCTGGCATGGTGCAAAATTTTTTTGAAGAAGTATGCGGTGCACTTGTCGCCTTTAGTGATGCGTGTGGCCCTGTATTGGACACAAACCCAATGTTTGTGTTGCCTTTCAAGTGTGTTGAGGTGGGCGGCTGCCTCCGCCCACTTTTGGCCCCATGCAGGGCTATATCCTGAGGCTGGAATGTTGGACTCCAAGTGGGCCAATTCTGCCAGCGCGCGCAATATAACTGCTGATGTGGCTTGTGAGCGTCTGGATGAGAGATGGCGATAGTGGCGGATGGTGTCTTCTTTAAAAGTTGCCCATGTGGAAATAGGGTCCGCACAAAATGGTGCAACAAACGATTTTGCCAAAGTTGCCTCTTCCACCCACGTGGAAAATCCTGGCGACGCGAGCTCTAGGAGGCAGATTTTACACCAATGTGGGGCCTTTGCAACTGTGACAGGTAAGTGGTATGTTATCAAGACCAGTTGGTGGTCGGAGAATTCCATTTTTGTTGTTTTGAAGTGGGAGATGTGGGGTTGGAACTTCGCCAGTGCTAGAATAAGGTCAATGTGGGTCATGGACCTTAATTGGCCATTGTGGACGTGGGGGCGCGTCATGTTTTCAAGCAGTGGGGCATGTCGCGGCAGCGCATCCATTAACCCAAGGGTGGCTTTTAGAATGCGTAGTTCTATGTGACCCTGTGGGGCATGGGGTGAGGGCAGCCACTGGTCCGTTGGTGAGGTTAGCCAACAGTTCATGTTGCCAATAAGGAAAGAATCAGGGGGTAGTGGGAGGGATTTGACCGATGAGAAAATTCCTGATGCTCTTGTGCACCGTTTGGGGCGTAAATGTTGACGATTGTGTGTGCAACATCAGCCCATGAGAAGGTGACAACGAGCACTCAGCCATTTAGGAATGTTTCTGAAGATGTAAAATTGAAAAAATTGCTTTTCCGAATTAGCACCCCACAGTGCTTCAACCAAAAGGATAGGGATGGTAGGAGCATTGTTTTCCAAGCTTCCTCAGAACCTCGTGGACAGTGGGTTTCCTGGATGGCCAGGATATCCACGGGTAAATTGTTTTGTAAAAACTCAGTTTCCTAGCCCAGGATGGGGAGGCCTTGAGTCCAGCGATATTCAGCATCCCTAGAGTGAAGGTTTCCCCCATCACACCTTAGGTGTGAGGGGGTGGGCCCCGGCCCACCAGCCTCTTCCAGGTCCCCACGGGCTTTCACAGCAGTGCGGGTATTAGCAGCAACGCTATTGGGGTTTTTGTTAATTTTTGCAGAAAGAGTCGCGTTGGCTTTGGCCTTCACTTTTTGTTTTCCCAACATCGGACAAATTTTTTGTGGTGCGGATAAGTTCGGTGTACTGTTGAGTGGGGCAAAAAAAGTTTTTTTTTTGGTTGGGATAGGTCCCAAGTCAGTTTTGACTGGGGCTTGAGTGCAGCAATTGGGTGAGATCGAATCTCCCTTCAGATCCTCGGATTGAGTGGCCTGTTCAGCATAGGCCTCCCAATCTGATTGGGTGATGGATTCCTGAGTTGCTTCCGCCATGAAGGTCTCCATGTCCTCCTGGCGTTGTGCGTGTGGGATGGTGGTGGTGGCCTTGGCCGCTTCCTTGGCTGCGGTCCTAAGGGCTGCTTGGCCTTCTTCTGCTCCTGCGGGGAGATGGGCTTTACCAATAGGTAGCAGCCTTGTGCTCCCCACGGGAAAGCCTCCTTGGTGCTTGCGGTTGGTTTGTAGTGCGCCTCTCTGCTGGCCATGGCCGCTGAGGGGTGCTCTTGGAATGTGACGCCCTCTTTGATGGGGCATGCGTGCGCCTTATGGCTGAACGCGTCACAGTGGGTGCAAATGGGGGCGCGCTGTCCACAGTTACCCGGAATGGGTGGGTGGTGTGCCCTGCAATATCAATAAAGGTGGAGTGCGGGATCTGGGTTAGGTCCTTTGCAATCTCCTCAGTTGGGGTCAGAACTGTGATGGCTTTGCCAGTGCACAGGTGTGGCATCAGCGTGAAACGTTGCATTTTGAAAGATTGTATTTCGCCATATATGGCGAGACCATCTTTCAGGTGTTGCTCCAAAATGTCACATTTTACTGTAGTAGGCAAAAAGTCAAACGTGAGGAAAATTTGGTTTGATTTTGTCCATCTGGTGCATTTAGTTTCGACGACCCATTGCCCTTCAGGGAGGTCAACCACTATGCGCACCGCTGCAGCCTTGTCTGCTGCTATTTTGCTTTTGAAACCTAGGTCCAGCCAACCGCGTGACATGGAGTGAGGTGCAATGTACACCGCGGTCGGGGAAAATTTTGTGTACATCTTCACAAAATTTTTCCCATAGGGCCATTTTTTGGATGTCCAGATACACACGGACTCCGAATTCCACCAATGAAAGTGGCTGGGAATGTGGCATGTTGATGTACTGGTTGCATCGTGCTTGCCACGTGAGTATCTCTGGGGAAATTGTTACCGCCAGTTTTTTTAGATTTTTTTTTCTATTCCGCCAGATTCTCCGGGGCGTTTTCAAACGTTAGAGGCTGTGGGCCTTCCGCCTGCTCCTCTTGCCTTGCTTGCCCAACTGCTCTCAGACATGGGCGCAGACTAATCCCCTCTATGAGATTATCAAACTAGATTTAGTCTTGAATTGAATGGGTTGCAAAAGTGTTTGCAACGAGAAAAAAATTAAAGGCCCGCAAAATGTTAGGCTCCATTTTTTAGTACTAGATGGTAATGTTAGGCTCCATTGGGAACCACAAATTGTAGAATTGGGTCAGCACCTTTACTGATAGCCCAGATACTAGCTCATTATATAAAGTATCATGGGGGAGGTGGGTGGTGAGGCCTGCAAATTGAACCACAAGAGTGATGTCATCAGGATAACTGGGTGCAAGTATATGGGATGGGAGTTTCCTGGAACACCAGGGAATGTTGGCTGCAATTTGCAGCATTGGCTTCACAGGTGAAGCTGAGGTCAAAGTAACCCTTGTAGGGTCATAAGTCAATGAAGCCTGAAGGTTGCATAAGCGCCTGGGCTAATTCTATTAAATGTTTTTTTGTTGTGGTAACAATTTGCCATATTTACCCAGAGGCTTAATTGTATCTTGCTTCAGTGGAGCAGAGTGGGGCTATGAGGCACAGCTTGGGAATGTTCAAGGTGGAGCGTGAGATCCTTTGGAGGAACGTATTGACCCAAGGCTTAGGGGCTGATTGCCCTAGTTTAGAAGCGTTTTCCCACTGAGCGGAATATGCTAGGGGGTTTTGCTGCTGCCACATTTTGGTGCATTGTGCAGTAGGGCTGAGGACATATAAATTTGCTGTGTGTCAGTTTTTTGATGTTGTTTAGTTATGCTTTAATTTTTAAATTCGCTCAAAAGTGATATTGAGTGGAAGAATAGGGTACTAAAAGCTATCTTTTTAAATAAAAACTACAAGTTAAAGGCAATTATTATATTAAAATCATAAAAAACCAACGACGTGGCAAAAACTTCTCTTTTCAACCCCAATTATCCCCAAACTTGACAACGCATCAAGTCTTTCACTTGGGTGCTGGCTCTCATCACTTTCTCTGAGCATTAACTTGCTCAATACATTGAGGCAATGGACACCGCTGGCCTCAAATCTAAGAAAACTCACAACTATACCTCATTATGCCCCATGTCACTGATGCTCCCACCCCAATGCTGTCTGTTGTGGTCCAACAGCTAATGTGGACACCAGACAAAAGTTTCCCCAAAGCTACCTCACCTTCTGATATGGCTTCCCTAGGCTGATAACTTAGGTGCCTATTATTAACTTTTTTCTATAATCCCTTTGTTTGGCTCATTTGCAAATAAAGATGCGTAGCGGCTCCCCCTTTTGGGTTGGGCATCACTAGTGGTAAACAGAAATCATAAAAACTAACTTTTTACTATTATTGCGCTTTTTTTCATTAGAAGTGGTCTGCACATCCTCTGAAGAGATTATTTTAGCAGTTATAATAACTTCTCTCCTCAAAAAGTATTGTTGTAATTCATGTGCAAAAATGCATCAGCGAGCATACCAAAAAAAGCCTGAATTCCAACATATGTAAATTTATCCATTATTTTCTATTTTAAATTTTTAAATTGTAGCCATCAGATTACATAAAAAAATCCTATTTTTCTGCTATTTTAGGAAAATATGTGTGAGTTATTATTATACCATGCTAGCATCCATTAATGTATCATCACTTATATTGGCTACTCAAGATAATCTGTCTCAATAAAGTATCACTTAGATACAATCTGTGTAAAAAACCAGCTTTAGTAACTTTCTCTATATGCGAAAAAAGATACTATTTAGAATGTGAATCTATTATTTAAGTTTTTCTCAATATAGGATAATAGGAAGCTATCTCCAGATAGGATACCCTATACCTTAATAAAAAATCTTTTGACACCTCCATATAATGAGCTACTCACCTAAATTTAGTTTTCGTATAATGATGTAGCCTTGCGCCCATGTTTCAATCACCTTATTCATCATAATATTAAGATTAAGTACCCATGTAAGCTGATGCTTTTCTTAATTGGTCCATGTGATACCATGCACCACAAAAAATTAGTCTCTTTGATTATATAAGTCTTGTTTTTTAAAAGTAATTGTATGTCATTCTAATTTAGTAAATTCTTTTTTAAAAAAAAGATAACTCAGTTGTGTTAATTTATAACCTGTTTTGAAGATGTAATCATGTATTCATCACCTTATATATTATGATTTTAGGATTAGGTAACCTTATTAGCTGGTGCATATATAGTTTGTCCAATTGATACCATGTATCATACTAAGAGTTAGTCTCCTTAATTTAGTTAATATGAACTGATCTAAATGAGGTTATCTAATATTTTAGGTATTGAATCTTTCTTAATTAGATAAAAGCTAAACAATTATTTTGTTTTTATGACTGTTTTAGGTTAGCGCCCATGTAGCTAGTTACCTTATGGATCATACTTAAGTTCATCTGTTCTTGTGAGTATATACATAACTTATTCTAGTTCAAGTACTTTGTACCTCACCCAAGTATAGCCTTTTTAAATTATTTGTGGTATGCCAACAAAGGATGGGCTTTACCAAAGTTTGAAGAGCTAAAAGAGAATAAACAAAGGGAGGTTAGCCTGGCAGGGTAATTCCTGCTTCCATTATATTGCATGTTTTGTTCAATACTAGTTCAAAATTTGTACTGACTATAAAAAATTTCAGTGTGTTATATTTGTCCCAAGGTCGACCCACCTTGATTACTTAAAAAAGAACAAGCAGACCTACCCAAACAGAATGATTTGATAGCCTAAAACAAGCGGGCTAAACACAAATGAACGAGATCACAACCAACAAGGTGGGACACAAACGAGCCACTCAACCCACCATGGTGGAAGGGGAAGGGGGATTGAAGGGCTCATCTTTGGCATTTAAGTCCTCCTTAAAGGCAAGAGTGCGGGTCAAGGTGGAGAGCAATGGTTTGGGATGGTCAGCGACATGAGGGATGAGTTGGCTCATAATAAAATGGACATGGAAATTACCTGCAGCAAAAATTGTGCTTATATACTATAAAAGCAGTTCTCTGCATATAAAATATCCTATTTAAATTTAAATTTGTTTGAGATATGCTGGTCGGGGATGGACATTACTAAAATAGAAAACTTTAGTAAACCAAACCAAAACATTAATCAACTGCCCGAAATGAGCAGTGAGACACAAAAAGAAAAAAATGATAAAAATAACTGACCAGGTGGCACAGTGGCGAGCCACTTATCCCATCATGGTGGAGGGGGAGGGAGGATAATCATCATTAGGCTCAGCATTGGAGAGGCGGATCAATTCTGAATGCAAGTGGGTTGTTGAGAAGTTGATATGACTGGATGATATGCTATACATTCTGGTGGATTGGAAACAGGAGTCAAGATGAGTCTTAAGATTATACTGAATAGTTATATGGATAAAAAGTGAATTGATTGAAGTGTCGATCATTTGGTGAATTGAAAGAAATTCTGCTGAAAACTTAAGATAGATGAAAACTCCTATAAAAGTGAAAAAGAATAGGAGATTAGAAATCAGAGGATACATTTGGCTTGGGAGACCAAGATTTAAGAGTTGAATGTAAGATTGATAAAAGAAGGTTTTTAGAGGTTTTGGCAGATAGTCTGCGATTATTAGAGAATTAATAAAGTGTCAATAGGGACATTTGCTCCATATATTATTTATTGGGTTTTTATTAGAGTCAGCAATCTCCATATCATCCAATTTGGTTGCTCAGTGTCTAATACCCTGTGTAAACCAACTTGGAGGAATCAAACTATCACGCTGAAAAATTAAAAGTAGCACTCAATACAGGGAGACACTGGTCAACTGTAGCTTATTGGCACTAGAGCAAAATGGTGAGCCCACACTCTTTATGACAAAACCTGATCAGATTTCATTCTTGATACACTGAGGAAGCATTAGAAGCATCAAACAACGACCCAGTACTTTTTACAGTGACAGAGCTATGTGATAAAGATGCTATGATAGATTTGCAATTAGAAACTTATCCTGTATTGACGGTAGATCAATAAGGTCAGTCTACAAATGTGACCCCTAGCAGCTGTGTAGCATTATAGAATGGCTTCTGCAGGGGTATTGACTCTATGAAGACAAGGCAGGGGAGCATGTTTAATGCTTGTTCTACAATCAACGGGACCAGGAAACACGCTACTCATTGTACATGTCCTATCTGGACGTGACTACCACAGTGTTATCTCATCAGCTTAGTGCCCACAGAACTGAATAGTATTTAGTCTCATATGTGAAGCCATCTATACGCAGGCTACTGCATGTGCTGGCTCACTATAATATTGAGATTGAGGACGTCATACAGTTTGTTCAAGTGCAGCAGATTTATACTCACCTCTTACATGACCATATTGATCACTCTTTTTGGAGGTGCAGGGGGCGCTGGTACAGGTGGACTACCATTTGGGTATTTTCTGCCGTCGGTTGGACATTTTGTCTCCACAGTTGAACCAAGAGTTACCTCAAATGATAGGGGAACTATTGGATCAGTGCAGTATATCGACAAAATGGATTTGGGATGTAACCACGTTGGGAAGCATCACCAAGCGTTTTATGATGGGCCTGGTGGAATGGGTGGAAGTGCTTGAAGCCACTATAGCTCGGATCAGGGGAAGGGAAACGCTGACAGAACAGCAGATAACAGATCATGTTGGCTCCATAGAAACTGAATTCAGCCAACTTTGCATCAAGTGAAGTAATCAGCAGATGGCTGACAATGCACTCACCTCTTGTTGAGATTTCCCAAATATCACCTGTTGGTACATCAGGTTACACTATTGGAAATCATTATTCAGGCCAAGAACAGTCAAGCCATTCCTCTTCTGTTCATTAAGATGGTAAAGTACATGGATATGCTAGTACAACTGGATACCCTTTGATGGGCCAATGAGGAACAGGTGCAAGAATGAGCCTCCCTCATTAACCAAGTAGATGATGCTAACCTACAAGCGCGTGATGCTGGCAGGCAGCATGCAAGAATGCAGAACACAGTGGAGGACGTTCTCTCATGACTTCAGGCAGTGGAGAGGAAGATGGACTGAATGAGAATTCTGTCATAAGTTGCAAAATCAGTATGAGACGCTTCAACAGTAATTTTAAGATGGATGGTGTAGGTGTTACTTGATTAAGTGGAACTGATAATCAATGAACATTTTACTGAGTAAGCCGGAACCAGGGGAAAAGGTGCAGTTAGCGGTGATTTGGGGGAGTAATGCTATGGATTAGCCAATGAGTATCCCTTGGAGGTTATGGAAGACCCTCCTCGCAACCCTACTTCTTCTGAGTCCAATTTGGTGGAATCACTTCCATCCACCCATCCCTATGATAGCTTACAAGGGGATGTATCCCCCAGTCATTCAAAACCAATTTGGCTGCTCCTCGTGACTGGAGCTTGGAGCAAGACAAAGCTGTTTAAATTGAGAAATTACTTCTCTACAGAGGCGATGGGAATATGCATGGCTATTCTAAGCGTATCATATTTGCCATGGAAGGGGACTCAGATCAGCAGAAAGCAAAACTGTTGCTGTTCGCTTTGGACGTGGAGAGCACTGATCAAGTCACCTGTTTCCTTCTGAATAGCTAAATATCTTATGAAGAGGTATAATTGACTGTTCTCCAGATGTTTGGGGGCACAGATAAGATAGCTCAAAGAAAGGCTGACTTCCTGATTATAAAGTTCCACCAAAATTAGTCTCTGTTAAAATTTTCTGAATGATTCTCAGCGGAATTGCATGTGTTAATAGGAGCCAACAATTTATCCACTAAGGACATAGGTTAGTGATGACGGTAGCAGTCAAACCATATCAGGAATTACATAATTCTATGTCTCACGTTTTTTTCAAAGATGTGGGGCCTTTTGAATTGTAACACTTTAAATCATCTCACCGCCACGTTCAGCACCCTCAATGTAGAGCAAAAGACCCCTGCTGTCACCGCAGCATACTCCTCAGGATATGGGCCACAGTGACCAAGCTATAAAATGTTGGAAATTATCTGTCCATCTTATATATCAGCAGATCCCTTTCATCCTATGTACACTCAGCAGGCTCACCCCCCTTTCAATAATACCATTAATTTCAAACTGGTCCTTCCACTGCAAGTTATAGATGTGAACCCTTTATAAATGATTGCTTCCTGTGCGGACGAAGAGGGCATTATGCAGGTAATTGCCCTGGTAACCAGCAGGTGTATGTGATGCCATCTGGTAAGATTGAGCAGGGAAAAGCTTGAGCAGAGTAGAGACGGGACGCTCTACCTCTTCTAATTCAAATTCAATTGTCCCTAACAATTCTCAAGGGTCTCTTCGCATAGGAACCAAAACTCAGCCAGATGACTTGCTGTACCAACAGCTTCTGTCAGATACCCCAGCTTCCGTTCAAGAGAATGGTTAGTCGCTACCAAACTCTGAGTTCCACAGGATGTGCAGAAGCCATACACAAAGCAGATCTTGGAACAAACTGGCATAAGCAACGCGAGACCCTCAACGGATGTTGCCTCTCTAGTAGGGGTTAATGTAGAAATCCTGGTCGAAAAATTGCTATGGAGTATCCTCATGTCAGTATGGGCATATCCTCCTTCCTTAGTAACAAAAAACCTTTGGACGTCCACATAATAAACACTGATGGTTCTTCTTATTTGCAGTTGTAAAAATTTAAAGGTTATCTGATTATTATTGGCCAGTATATCCTATAAATGTATTACTTGCACAGGTTTGGGTTTTGTGCAATTCTTCCACGTTGTATACTAGTTTTTTTATAATCATTTAATTAGGATGGGGATTATTATCCGTTGTTGAACTGATGTACTAGATCTCAGTCCAACGCTTGTCCAGTTTTTCCTCTCAAAAACTTATGGTGTCTTGAAATAGGGATTCGTTCCCTCTTACTGCCTATCTCAATCTACTCTTAGATCCCCGTTTACAGTTTATCTGGTTTTACAAACACTCAGCAACAATTCCCAATTTGATACCACTTCTTCTCTTGATCCATTCTCAGATCCTTACTCTTACCTTAAAGATTTCCAACTATCGCACACAGCATTATATATATCTGAGAAAGAATAGAACAAATGGATGCTGATAAAGTTTTCTAAGCTGCTACACTAAAAGTGATCTGTTAATTAGTGTTCTGGTAAATATTGTATATCTTTATTAGTATATTCTAGGGAATATATAGTGGGGGATTTGGCGCCCAACTGTAAGTCCCAGGGAACGTCCTCTGGGCATTGATTGAGCCATTTTCCCATTCCCAAGCAAGAAGGTACCAAAGAGGATGGCCATACCCCTCGCTATTCAGGGTGATCTCGCTCACATGGTAGATGAGCGCTGGGTAACAGCCCTTCTGCTTCATATCCCACTTCCAGTACCCACACTGTCCTTGGCAGAACTGCTATGAGGAATCAGTGAAATCTGCGATGAGATTGCTGAAATGAGATCAATTGCAACTAAATCAAGTGGCAATCAGCCTAATGCTCAGATTTCAAATGGTTGAAAAGGTATGAAGACCAATCTATTGGCTGGAATGCCCAATGGTTGTGATTCAGTTAACATGACGATCAAAATTTTCTCCCCCTCCCAAACCGTTGGGCATCTCCCCTGATGGGCAGGTAATAGCATTGGACACCATTGATGAGTTTTTAAAGCTTCCTGCTGGTAAATTGGGTGTTGCGCCTAATGCAATGCCACTGACTGAATGAACGGCCCAGCAACTGAGCATGGGCGGGTTGGGCGTCCCAAACCCATTCCCAACCAAATGGGCCCACCCCTATGTGGGGTGGCCTTGGGGATTCCCACCGCTCATTGGGCCAAACGCCATTGCGCCAACCATTGGAAATTTATCTGAGCCTTGGTTCAGACGTTTGAGGTCAAACTGACAATGACTCTGCCTGCCACTAAATTTTTCATTGTCAGTTCCCAGGGAACTAAACAACCCATTCCCAAATAATTTGCTGGTTAGGTCAAACTTGCAGAACCTGATCCTGACTTGGTTTCCCTCCATATTGATGACTATTTAATCAGTTGCATCGCACTGAGTAAATTGTTGGTTGATTTTTCTTCCTTAACTTTTCCATTAAAAAACCTTCCCCAAAATTTAGTTTTTATATGTTGAAAATTAAGCCGCCTTATCCGCTGATGCTCTTGTACCCCTCGGGGTTAACAGCCGTGTGCATCTGGTACTTTATCTTGTGCCTATATGAAATTCTGGATCACCAGCAGATATTGGTAGAACTCCTTTTTCAGTTCCATATATGTCATATCAGCAGCAGTGCCGCGGGCATTCTGCTTTGCTGTTTGGGTGCTCTGGCACTTTGGTTGGCAGGCCAGTCTAATTCTTACTTACTGTTCACCTGACATAATTGACCAACCATTCTTCTTAGCCATTTCTACCTTTTTTGCGTATATTGGCATAGCAATGGTCCCTTCTTTCCAACTGAACTAGTTGTAAAGAAGATTATCTCTGTCTACATTAGTCCAGTCCCACTCAAAAATCCAAAACCATACCCCATAGTTGCCACGGCTATTTTGCCCATGTCAGTAGGGTCTGACATCTCAACTTGTAATGAGCTTGCTCCTCGCCAAAGCCTATTGGTTTCTCCTGACCCCACCACCATCTCTTCAGTATCACTGAATTCATCCACAACTACCAAGAAAGAGAACTAAAATTTCTTATTGGTACCCATGAAGATTAGTGTTAGGTCCCATCACGTCTCCTTTGAGGCCCTGGTGGACACTAGAGCTGCAGGAAAATTTTATGAGTGTAGAACTGGCCCAGCAATTAAAACTTGCCATAGATGCAGGTCCTTCAGTGATGGTTGCATTGTCAGCCTCCCAAACCTCATACCTGATATGGAGACCAGTTACATTTTCAATACACCAATTCAGCTTCTGCGATTGCTTTTAGGACATGCCAAACTTGGTGTTTCCAGTGATCTTAGAAGTGGGGTGGTGGCGCCGACAACATGTTAAGATTCACTTAGAATCTAATACATTGTCATTTACCAATGATCATCTGGAGGGAGAATTCCCTTTGATCGACACTTTCAAGAAGACACAAGGAACCAGTTCTATAACTTCCCTAGTCACTTCTGCGGGTATCCCAGAAAATTTTCTCGAGAGCTCAATGCGCTATCAAATAATCTTTGACTCAGAAAAGGTGGACCGTCTGCTTAAGCACACTAGGTTCAATTGTGGGTTTTGAATGACCGTGGAGTTGGTGAACATCAACTTTCTGTTGTATCCCCATACAGCGGAGGAAGAAGCTGCACTCAATACCTGGTTGGATGATATGCTGAAGAAAGGTTGGTTGTTAAAGGAGACCTCACCCATCACCTCCCCCATCATCTTCGCCAAAAAAGCGGATGGTTCCCTCCATCCCTGCATGAATTATGGTCAATTGTATAAAATAACGGTTTCTGATCCCTACCCCTTGCCTCTGGAGCAGAAAATCAGCCAGGCAATCGCCAAATCCTGTATGTTCTCTAAGCTGGATCTGGTGAACGCCTTCAATAAGATTTGGGTAATAGAAGGGCAGGAATGGTTAACAGCGATCTAGACAAAGCATGGTATTTTTCGATTCTGTGTAATGCCCTTTGGACTGAATAATGCTCCTACTATGTTTCAACGTATGATTGTCAATGTACTGGGTGACCTCCGATTTACCTGCACAGTTGCATACATCAATGATATCCTGGTTCACTTCCCAACTCCTGAACAACACGCTATTGACTTGGAAGCGGTGGTGGTCACCTTGCATAAGGCAGGTTTGTTCCTCAAACCCTCCAAGAGTGAGTTCTATAAGGAGGAGGTTACGTTCCTTGGGAACCTCGTCCTCAAAGATGGTTTCGCAATCCCTCCCAATAAGTTGGATGCTATCTGGGAGTGGCCTACCCTGACTACCCAGAAACAACTACGGAGTTTATTGGGAACTATCATTTTCTTTAAAATGTTCTCCCCCGCACTTTTACAGCTCGCTACCCCACTCCACCCCCTTACAGGGAAAAACGTACCATTTTGCTGGAAGGACGTGTACCAACAGGCGATCAAATTAATTAAGGAGGTGTTTGTATCCCCTCCCATTTTGAAACACGCCGATCCTACCAAGCTGTATATTGTTGCATGTGACGCGTCATCAGTAGCTGTTGGAGCAGCGTTACTCTAAGAGCACGATGGCTTGAAACATCTGGTCGCCTATTTTTCCCAAAAGTTCACCTCTACAGAGCAGTCTTAGGCCATTTATGACAAGGAGTTGCCGGCTGTTGCATGGGCTCTAACTCATTGGAGATACCTGTTACTGGGTGCCCAACATGAACTAATGGTTTTCACGGATCACCAGGCCCTGTTGTACTTTTGTAAACCCCGAAAATTGGCACATCAGCAATCCCAAACCTATTGGGACTTGTGCTGTTTCAGCTTTAAATATGAATTCATAAAAGGTGCACTAAATGTACTTTCCAATTTTCTCAGCTGCAGCCCCGCCCACAGTTCTGCGGATCCGGAGGAAGTGGATCTCGTTACTGTGATTCCTACCACCCAAATCTTGTCAATTGTTCCCCTGTTATTTATTCCATCGCTCTGGCCCCCGACGCTCCATTAGTTGCTCAGGTCTTAGCCAGTGAAATGGCCTGCCCGGAGGGCGTGGAGTTGGTCAAGTAGTTATCTCACCAGAAGCATAAACACTCCCTATACTCACTGAAGGAGGGTCTTATATATTTTAGATCTTGCATTTGGGTTCCCCCCTCCTTCCAAACTGAGGTATTTCTCGCACATCATGATCCCCCACGGTTGGTCACCCTGGTTCTAAGAAATGCATCTATTTGATCTAATGGACCTACAATTGGGCAGGTTAGACAAAAGAAGTTCTGGCCTGGATTGCCAATCGTGTTACTTGTGCCAGGGCCAAGTCAGATCGTTCTAGCAAAAATGGCCTCCTGCACCCCTTACAGCAGGCGGAGGGCCCATGAAAATCAGTGTCTGTGGACTTTATCATCGAGTTTTCCTGTTCTAATGAGTTCACAGCAGTGATGGTAGTGGTGGATCGCTTCACAAAATTATCCCTTTTTATACCTTATACTTCCGCGATTAAATCAGAAAGAATGTCCCGCCTGTTCATATGCCATGTGTTTTTGATGTTTGGTCTCCCCCAGGAGATTATTAGTGACCATGGCTCCCATTCCACCGCTTGGTTTTGGAGTGAACTCCTATCAATCCTGAAAATATCCCCCTGTCGCTCCACAGCATATCATCATCAGTATGACAGCCAGATGAGTGGGTCAATCAAGTTCTTGAATAGTACCTGAGTTGCTATTCTGTAGCCACGCAGGATACTTGGGCTGATGACCTCCCTCTCGCTCTATTCACGTACAATAATGGGACCCAGGCATCCATGGGGTTTCCCCCTATGAAGCAATGTTGGGTTATAATCCTTCATTTTCAGTCATACCATGCTTGCGGCCTGAGGTTCAAGCTGCCGCGGACCATGCTGCTCATATTAGATTGACTTAAGCCTTAGTGCAGGAACACCTTACCAAAGCTTTAGATGACTACAGTGGCTCGCAGGTCAAAAGCATCTTCCAGGTTACGAGTTTACAGTGGGCTCCTACGTTATGCTTGACACCCATCACTCAAAGATCCAGGCCCCTTCCCATAAATTCGCCATTAAACGCTTGGGTCCCCATTTGGTGGAAGATGTATTGGGTAACGGGGCATTCTGACTGAAGCTCCTCGTGCATTGGAAGTAGCATCCCGTTTTCCATGTTTCCCAGATGTCATCCAAAAAGGGTGCAATTCCCACAGAACCAGAACTAATCATTGTCAAAGATGTGGAAGTGGCCAAGGTAGAGGCTATCCTGGCATTCCAGAAATCGCGACGTTCTGTCCAATATCTCATGGCCTGGAAAGGGTATCCAGCCTACAAGAACAGTTGGGTCAAGGCGCGCAATTGCGCGAATTGCATGGACCTGGTCAAAGCGTTCCACATATCCCACCCTGAGGCTCCTCATCCCCCCCCCCAAAAAAAACCTGCAACGATTATGGCAATCAAGTTACCCAAGGCGCACAAGATTGTGGCTCTCATGCGGTTTCCCAATGGTGGGGCCCTTCCTTTGGAAAAAGTAAAAGAGTAATGTAAGTCCCAGGGAACGTCCTCTGGGCATCAATTGGGCCATTTTCCCATTCCCAAGCAAGAAAGTATCAAAGAGGATGGCCATACCCCTCATTACTTAGGGCGATCTCATGCATGTGGTAGACAAGCGCTGGGTAACAGCCCTTCTTCTTTTTTTTAGTACTAGATGGTCAAACAGCCTTCTTCTTTGGATCCCACTTCTGGTACCCAAACTCTCCTCATCAGAACTGCTATGAGGAATCAGTGAAATCTGAGATGAGATCGCTGAAATAAAGTCAATAGCAACTAATTCGAGAGGCAATCATCCTGATGCTCAGATTGCAAATGGTCAAAAAGGTATGAAGACCAATCTATTGGCTGGAATTCCCAATGGTTGTGATTCAGTTAACATGACGACCAAAATTTTCTCCCCCCTCCAAAATCTGTTAGGCATCTCCCCTGATGGGCAGGTAATAGCATCAGAACAATTGACGTTTCAAAGCTTCCTGCTGGCAAATCAGGTGTTGCACCAGATGCAATGCCACTGACTGAATGAACATCCCAGTGACTGAGCATGGGCGGGTTGGGCGTCCCAAACCCATTCCCAACCAAATGGGCCCACCCCTATGTGGGGTGGCCTTGGGGGATTCCCGCCACTCATCAGGCCAGTTGCCGACATGCCACTATTGGAAATTTAGCCAAGCCTTGATTTGGATGTTCAAGGTCGAACTGACAATGACTCAGCCTGCCGCCAAATTTTTTGATGTCAGTTACCAGGAGAACTAACCTGCCCATTCCCAAATAATTTGCTGGTTAGGCCAAATTTGAGGGACCTGATCCAAGATTGGTTTCCTTCCAAATTGATGACTATTTAATCAGTCACATTGCACTGAGTAAATTGTTGGTCAATTTTTCTTCCCTAAATATTCAAAAATTATTCCCCAAAATTTAATTTTTATATGTTGAAAATAAAGCTGCCTTAACTTTTCTTTCCCGTTGCAAACACTTTTGCAACCCATTCAATTCAAGACTAAATCTAGTTTGATAATCTCATAGAGGGGATTAGTCTGCGCCCATGTCTGAGAGCAGTTGGGCAAGCAAGGCAAGAGGAGCAGGCGGAAGGCCCGCGGCCTCTAACGTTCAAAAACGCCCCAGAGAATCCGGCGGAATAGAAAAAAATCTAAAAAAACTGGCGGTCACAATTTCCCCGGAGATACTCGCGTGGCAAGCATGATGCAACCAGTACATCAACACGCCACACTCCCAGCCACTTTCGTCAATGGAATTTGGAGTCTGTGTGTATCTGGACATCCAAAAAATGGCCTTATGGGAAAAATTTTGTGAAGATGTACACAAAATTTCCCAACTGCGGTGTACGTTGCACCTCACTCCATGTCGCGCAGTTGGTTGGACCTAGGTTTCAAAAGCAAAATAGCAGCAGATGAGGCTGCAGCGGTACGCATAGTGGTTGACCTCCCTGAAGGGCAACGGGTCGTCAAAACCAAACGCACCAGATGGACAAAATCAAACCAAATTTTCCTCACGTTTGACTTTTTGCCTACTACGGTAAAACGTGACATTTTGGAGCAACACCTGAAAGATGGTCTCGCCATATATATGGCGAAATACAATCTTTCAAAATGCAACGTTTTATGCTGATGCCACACCTGTGCACTGGCAAAGCAATCGCAGTTCTGACCCCAACTGAGGAGATTGCAAAGGACCTAACCCAGATCCCACACTCCACTTTTCTAACATCACAGGGCATACCACCCATCCATTCTGGGTAACCGTGGACAGCGCGCCCCCCATTTGCACCCACTGTGATGCATTCGGTCATAAGGCGCATGCATGCCCCATCAAGGAGGGCGTCACATTCCAAGAGCACCCCTCGGCGGCCATGGCCAGCGGAGAGGCGCACTACAAACCAACTGCAAGCACCAAGGAGGCTTTCCCGTGGGGAGCACAAGGCTGCTACCTATTGGTAAAGCCCATCTCCCTGCAGGAGCGGAAGAAGGCCAAGCAGGCCCATAGGGCCGCGGCCAAGGAAGCGGCCAAGGCCACCACCACCATCCCACACTCACAACGCCAGAGGACATGGAGACCTTCGCGGCAGAAGCAACTCGGGAATCCATCACCCAATCAGATTAGGAGGCCCATGCTGAGTGGGCCACTCAATCTGAGGATCCAATGGGAGATTCAATCTCACCCAATCGCTGCACCCAAGCTCTGGTCAAAACTGACTTGGGACCTATCCCAACCAAAAAAAAAAATTTTGCCCCACTTGACGGTGCACTGAATTTATCTGCACCACAAAAATTTGTCCAATGTTGGGAAAACAAAAAGCGAAGGCCAAAGCCAATGCGACTCTTTCCGCAAAAATTAACAAAAACCCTAATAGCGTTGCTGCTAACACCCACACTGCTGTGAAAGCCCGTGGGGACCTGGAAGAGGCTGGTGGGCCCAGGGGCCCACCCCCGCACACCTAAGGTGCAATGGGGGAAACCTTCACTCTAGGGATGCTGAATATCGCCGGACTCAAGGCCTCCCCATCCCGGGCTAGGAAATGAGTTTTTACAAAACAATTTACCCGTGGATATCCTGGCCATCCAGGAAACCCACTGTCCACGAGGTTCTGAGGAAGCTTGGAAAACAATGCTCCTACCATCCCTATCCTTTTGGTTGAAGCACTGTGGGGTGCTAATTCAGAAAAACAATTTTTTCAATTTTACATCTTCAGAAACATTCCTAAATGGCTGAGTGCTCGTTGTCACCTTCTCATGGGCTGATGTTGCACACACAATCGTCAACATTTACGCCCCAAACGGTGCACAAGAGCGTCGGAATTTTTCTCATCGGTCAAATCCCTCTCGCTACCCCCAATTCTTTCCTAGTTGGCAACATGAACTGTTGGCTAACCTCACCAACGGACCAGTAGCTGCCATCACCCCACGCCTCATAGGGTCACATAGAACTACGCATTCTAAAAGCCACCCTTGGGTTAATGGATGCGCTGCCGCGACATGCCCCACTGCTCGAAAACATGACGCGTCCCCACATCCACAATGGCCAATTAAGGTCCATGACCCGCATTGACCTTATTCTAACGCTGGCAAAATTCCAACCCCACATCTCCCACTTCAAAACAACGAAAATGAAATTCTCCAACCACTGACTGGTCTCAATAACATACCATTTACCTATCACAGTTGAAAAGGCCCCACATTGGTGCAAAATCCGCCCCCCTGAGCTCGCGTCACTAGGATTTTCCACATGGGTGGAAGATGCAACTTTGGCAAAATCATTTGTTTCACTGTTTTGCGCGGACCCCATTTCCACATGGGCAACTTTCAAAGAAGACACCATCTGCCACTATCGCCATCTCTCCTCCAGGCGCTCACGAGCCACATCGGCGGTTATCTCGCGTGCACTGGCGGAATTGGCCCACTTGGAGTCCAACATTCCAGCCACAGGATACAGCCCTGCATGGACCAGGAGTGGGTGGAGGTCGCCGCCCACCTCAAAGCACTTGAAAGGCAACACAAACATCGGGTTTGTGTCCAATACAGGGCCACACGCATTACTAAAGGTGACAAGTGTACCGCATACTTCTTTAAAAAAATTTTCACACTACACCAGAGCGTGGCCTGCACACAGATGCAAAGATCGGATAATTCCATTGTGGACACACTGGCCAAAGTGGCAATCGAAATACAAAGATATTACTCCATGTTATACCGAGCTGAACCAATTCAGCCAGCTGAAATGGTAGATTTTCTCAACTGAGCTCATATCCGCACCATTTTCTGATACCCAGAAATAATGAATTTAATTACTCCAAACGAATTATGGACTACCATTAGCGGTGCGCCAAACCAAAAATGCCCAGGCCCAGATGGCATTCCATATGAGTTCTACAAAAAATATTTTAAATATATATCCCACTGCTGCTAGCCTCACTCAACCAAAGCCTGTTGGAAATGCGCCTCCTACCAGGAGGACATGAGGCCTTTACTGTCACACTCTTCAAGAAAGAGATAGGCTTGACTAAGCCAACTGGCGCCCCATTTCTCTAACAAATACAGACATTAAAATTTTAACAAAAATCATGGCTAACCGTTTAGGGACTGTAGCATCTGCCACCATCTCCCCAGAACAATTCAGTCTCATCCCCAGAAGGTCAATTTGGGATAACGTGCAGTCTGTGGCTAATGTGTGTCAGTCCACAGCCTCTGGGGCACTTGTATTCTTGGACCAACAAAAGGCCTATGATAAAGTAAACTGGGAATACCTAAGGGCCTGCCTCCATCAATTCCGCCTACCCCCATTTCATAAACTGGGTGATGCTTCTCACGGAATCTGCAACAATGGCAGTGCGTGGCCCAGGCTTCCTAACGGAAGTAGTCCGCCCTCAAAGGGGCCTGCGACAAGGGGACCCCCTCAGCCCACTCTTATACAACTTCAGCCTTGACCCACTACTACGAAATGTGAATGCCCACCTCACTGGGGTCCATGTGCCAGGTCAAACCCCAGTCAAGATGATGGCATTTGCAGATGATTGCATGGTGGGGGTGTCTAATAACAAAGATGCATGCGCGCTTGAAGCCCTCATCCAGGAATATTCCCGGGTAAGCAACGCGGCACTGAACGCCTCCAAAACCGAAATCATCCTCCTTGGTCGGTTTCAGAACTGCTGGGCCCCAGAAAGTAGTTCCCAACCTGGCCCATCTGCTCGCCCACGTCCACGCCTTACTAACTCAACACACACCGCTCCACTGGTGCTCCCCTTAGTGCCACGTCCTACCATAGGACCGGTATGCCATCTGGGCGTGTGGATGGAGGCAGGTGGATACGCGTCAGCAGTAATGGAGTGCCATATACTGGACAACGTGACGAAGCGAATCGCCTCTCTCAGAGCCCACCCTACTACCCTCACTGGCAGGGTTGTTCTTGCCAACTCTATGCTCCTATCTAAAGTCTGGTTCAGAGCCCATGCCATCCCCTTCTCCCCAAGCTTCTTCAAATCCCTGTATGCTTTGCTACAAGGATGGCTTTGGTCAGGCCGCCCTCCACCAGTACGGCTAGAGGTCATGTTTGGCCCTCATCATCATGGTGGCATGGGCCTGCTTGACTTCAAAGCCCATGCTGCCAAGATCCTGGGCACCTGGATCGCGGCCGTCACTGCTCCTACACTCCCATCCCAACACTGGTCCCGCGCGGCCCACTCCAACTTCTCCCGAGCCTTGGGCCTCAACAAATCATCAAACCCACACTCCCTGATGAAATACCTCGCATCACACACATCGGCCACAGGTCCTCACGGGACTAAAACCCACTACAAACGAATCCTACTCTCCATGCGAAGTGCAGAGTGGAGAATTTGTATTAGTGGATATACAACCCAAAGAGGCCGCCCATCTCCTCAGTTCACACAAGAGGTACAGGGGCTACCCATCCATGATGGCGTGATCCCCATTTGACCCCAAGTCCTATCCAGGGTGGACTACCTGGACATGATGGACATCCCTTATTCCACTGAGACCCAAAAGACTATCTGGAAATAAGCACACCATCCTCTGTTGCATCCTCAAGTCCGCTCCCATGTGTGGCGCTGCCTGAGGCGGGTGTATCGTACAGCTGAGCGCTCTAATGCTTTACACTCATCCTGTATCGTGTGTGGCCAGTATGGAACGCTGTTCCACCGCCTGGAGAATTGTCCTACCTCTAAAGTGATATGGCGCGAAGTCCAACATCTGCTAGGCCAGGATCAAACGCATCCCTTCAGTCTGTCAAGAGATAAGTTTACTTCATCAATGGCCTCCCCCTCCCACCCTCCCTCCGTGCTCTGGTGGTTGCAATCTCCATGTGGACTATCCACACGATTGTCTTGGATGCCATCGCTGGCTCCATCCCCACCCCCAGAAGCTGTCCACAGATTCTGGTCTCATTTGGTGGACCACTTTCAAGCGTGGATGTTTGGATATCTCCCACCGCGTCGCCAACAGCTGGTCTCCTCCTGGTTCCCAGTCTGGTTCATCTAATCAGACCCCTTCCTTCACATGTGCTCAGTAGTGGCTACGGCCCCTTCACACGTTCCCTCCCCATAAGTGGCGTTCCCGCTGGCAACAAGAGATAGCATTGCGTCTCTGGGGTGCCTCCCCTGGTACTAAGGTTTGTCTCGTCTGAGTCATATTCAGAAGTGTCCGTCCCATGGTCGGCCTTCCCCGCAATAATTTTAAATTAAAATAAAGCTGCCTTATCCGCAAATGCTCTTGTACCCTTGGGGTTAATGGCCGTGTGCATCTGGTACTTTATCTTGTGCCTATATGAAATTCTGGATCACCAGTAAATATTGGTGGAACTCCTTTCTGGTTCCATATTCGTCATATCAGCAGTAGTGCCACGGGCATTCTGGTTTGCTGTTCAGGTGCTCTGGCACCCTGGCTGGCAGGCCAGTCTAATTATTACTTGCTGTTCGCCTGACACCAACCCTCAGTTGACACCTCCTCGATGAAATGGCAGCCATTGCCATTGAATCACCCATCCTCATCTCATCAGCAATGACCTTCCCCTTTCTGGCTAGGATTTTGTCACTGAACATTCTCAATCCCTAAAACGGAAAGAGTCAGAAAACGTTTCCCTAACGTTTTTTGCTCAATCCAAGCGAAACAACCATATCTGGCAAGTGAACTGCTTAGGTAATGGGACTTGTTAACCATTAAGGCAGGTCGCGAACCAACTGATTGATTTGCTAGTTGCAGATGGCATCGCTCGCTTCACAACTTACTCCAGATGTTCCAGATCAGTTAGTGATAAACATGACTGATCCCAATCAGTTAACCTGATAGTTAATCAACTATCAGATGCCCCTATTTCTTTGGCAACTCTGCCCATCTTATTCTTTTGCATTCAACCAGATTGATCTGATGGATCCAACCAGGCGAATAACCTAAAATCCCCCAAACATACACAGTGCATTCAAAAAGTTCTGGGACTAACGTTTTAAAGACACAACTTTACAGATAAATAAACTTTCTTTAATCATAATTTAACATACAACCTTTCCCTCTTTATACATATTTATATTGCTAAAACAATTGCCAAAGGGTATGCACATAGTTCCTTTATTGTATAACCATGTTTAAACCAGCTGTCACATTCTTCTGAATTGTCTCTACTTTATCAAAAGGATGAACCTTCAGTGCCACCTTCAGATTATAATTATCCATCCTATTCACCAGATTTGGCTCTGTCTGACTTCTTTCTGTTCTCTAATCTGAAGGTGGCACTGAAGGTTCATCCTTTTGATAAAGTAGAGACAATTTAGAAGAATGTGACAGCTGGTTGAGACATGGTTATACAAAATAGGAACTATGTGCATACATTTTAACAATTGATTTAGCAATATAAATATTTATAGAGAGGGAAAGGTTGTATGTTAAATTATGATAAAAGAAAGT
This sequence comes from Massospora cicadina, assembly GCA_022478985.1. Taxonomy (NCBI): domain Eukaryota; kingdom Fungi; phylum Entomophthoromycota; class Entomophthoromycetes; order Entomophthorales; family Entomophthoraceae; genus Massospora; species Massospora cicadina. Next base: position 44,468 of record JAKSZP010012153.1, on the reverse strand, counting down.
TTATTTATTTGTAAAGTTGTGTCTATAAAACGTTAGTCCCAGAACTTTTTGAATGCACTGTGTAGTTACCCCAAAATCAAGGTCAACAAATTTCCAATTCACCTCGCATTAGGGAATTATCCTATAGCAATCCCTGGTAATCTAGACAGCTGGAAATATGGGAAAAATTCCAACACATCCTCAATCTTGCTTAGATTTCCAGCGATAAAAGGACCATGGCAGGAGAACACCACTTCAGACACTTAGTTGAATACTTCATTTGCTCAAGTGGAGTATGATCATCAGTACTCAAAGCTGCTCAGGATGACCTTTGGCATGCGGCTCTCTTCCTTGTCCTCCTCACTACTGCCTACTCAGAGCGCAGTCCCCACGATCTTCTGCCATGCCAGGCTGATCAATTTACTCATGGTGATAATAATCCCAGGGTCCAGTTTTCCCCCATTAGGGCATATGACCTGCTGCCATTTTAGGATTCTTGGTCTGGCGTCCTCAATTTCCTATTTTCTCCTCATCCTCGACAAGAGACTCTTGCCATTTATGTTTATTTTGAATCCCAATTAAGAATGCTCATTTATGTACGTCCTTTTTATTTTCTTCTCATGACCTCTTGGATCATATCATTCTTAATCTTCTCGAGAGCTTATCCCATTAATTTTGAGATTAATTTCTCCAAAATTGGAGCTTAGTTGATTTCAGAGTGCATAATGTCAACTATCATATAAGTCTGACATCCCCCTTTCATCCATCTCATATGTTGAATTATGAGTTGCAGTACCAATAGCTGCTCAACAGTTTGTCTGATCAAGATCTTTGGCTCTTCCAGTGGATGAGTCAGTATGCGCAACGGAATCTTTTCTATGGTCCTTCCAGGACTCATACTCCTTGTCTGGCACCAGTGTCTAGTCCTTCTGTGGAATTACCAGAAACAGTAACCAACCCCACTGAAATCAGGCTAGTGATCATCTCAAATGACTTGCGGCCAATCCTTCCTCTGTTGTCAATTCCAGAGTTATATTTCTACATTCTTCTGGATTCAGCTCCATATGCAGATGCATCTAACATCATTATTGATCCTCCTGAAACAATGCTCTTCTCTCTTGATCATTCCTTCCTCGCCAGATCAGACTTGCTTCTGGAGTTTCTTTTCTGATTTGGTCAATATTACAAGCCAGCTGTCTTGGCCACCGAACTCACCATTGGTAACAGCATATATTTCAAACTCCCATATGCAGAATTAAGGGCCCAAGTCACTGAGGCTTTATCCCTAGTGCTGAATTCCTCCAATCTTGAGAACATCCTAGATTGGGATATCACAGCTTATGCTCTTCACTTTTCCAGCCAAGTTCTTTGAAGTTGGGGTTACAAATCTTCCAGCCACTTCTGGCTTACATCACTCTTTCTGCTTCGGCTTCTGTGAAGCTCATAGTCGTTGCTTACACGATGCCATTTGCTCCTTGCATAACTATCTTGTTTCTGGCGCATTCCATTGGTATCTTCCATTGATGGCTTTGATAGGGGGCATGATTTAGCAACCCTCATCTAGTACCCCTTGTTCATTGCTGGCCCATATGTCCAGTTTTCTTGGCAAAGCCTGTCAGCAAGCGCTCAAGGCCAATCTTCCAGCTCCAGTATCATATTGGGATTACTTGGGGCTATTCACCAACCGCCTCTTATTGTACAGTTGCTTCCCTCCTCACTCCAGGGTATCATGTTTGGCTTCTTTTAAAATCTCGATTTCCCTTCCCCTAGTCACTTTCTTGCAGTGATCTGCATCCGCTCAATGAACTTGGTTTCAAGTAGGTTTAGCCCTCGCTAGCATCCAATCTCACATAGATTTGATGGGGTATTCACTCCTACTGCGATCCATCCTCTCTCCCCCAAGAAGTGTCATAGGTGGAATTATCCCTGAATTGAAGATAACCAATAAAAAAAATAATACAAATATATTGATTTTTCTATGCTTTTTTAATAATCTTTTTTTAATATTTTTGTTAATCTTTTATTTATTTCTTCTTTTTTCCATAGGACTTGACCTTGTTTCAGTTCAGCGGTCCATCTTTTTATTTTATTCCCCAAAACTGGATCCTAGGTATACTAAGACTTACCAGTATTCTATGGTTCAGAGGTCTTACTTTTTTAAGACTTAACCATCTAGATTACATCAGAGGTCATTTTTTTGGACTTGACCTAATCATTAGGACATAACCAACTTAATGGTTCAGCGGTTTTTCAGGAACTCTTTTTTTGTTATTTTTTTCATTGATCCATCGCTTCAAATACTTAGCATGGACTCAATTTACTACCCTTCCATCCAAGAGGTCCTTGATGGAGTAGGCATCCATCGCCATCTTGGTAATAATCTCAAATGGACCTAACCACAATGCATCCAGTCTTTTCTTCTTCCAAATCCATGTGTATTGCAATAGGCAACTCTTTCGCCCATTCAATATTCTTATAAAGCAAGTTGGTTATTATCATCCATCATTTTCGCTTGTATCCTTTTCTTCAAAGTCATATCAAATGTTGTGATTGCATTTTGATCAAGATACACATCAATCAGTTCAGGTACTGCTTAGCAATCATCCCCAATGTTGGTTCTACCACTGAATATAAGATCAGCAGCAACGCGGCCTTCCTCCTGTATAAAAACTCAAATGGCATATTTCTCATCGCTATATGATGACTTATTTGTAGGTGCATGTCACCAAAATCAGGTACATTCCCCACGCGGAAGTTTTTCCTGTGACCAGCTTCCTCAATGTTGCGGCCAGCGTGCCAATAACTTTTTCCACCAGTCCATTCGTCTCCTGCCAGTAGGCTACAGACATGACTCCCCAGATCTCCATTATCTCATTTAACCACGGGATCACATGAAGTGTGAAGTTTGTCCCATTGTTGCTCAGCAGGCCCTGCGGGCATCCATGTCAGTATACTACTTGATCCAGGATGAACTTTTCAGTACTTGTAGCATTTAAATTCACTAGGGCCTTCATATAGACTCATCTCATCAGATTAATCACAACTATTAGATACCTGACTCCCCCTGTGCTCATCATCAGCAGTCCCATCACATCAATGGACACTGTATTCCAAGCAAATCCAGGGCAGACCAGTCAGTTTGAAGTCATATTCTTATGTGGCTTATGCAACTGGCACTCCACACAAAAAGCTAGATAGTCAGCGACATCATAGTTGATTGACTCCCTGTTTTAGTACTGGTGAATATGGTTGGTCATTTTTCTCAGGACTCCATGCCTGACAACCTTATGAGCAGCTTGAACAATAGCTGCTCTTTCTGATGGCTTTTATAATAGTAACTTCTTCCCATTAATCGTCTTAAAAACTTGTCCATCCATGGTCTCAGTGTTTTCCATCGCTTTTTGAAGTGCATCTTGGATTTCTTAGGGCTCGTTCCTGAGTTCTCTGTTGACCATTCTCTGGAATAACTCATCCGCCTGATGGTATACCATCTGGACCATTGATAACCACGATAAGCCATCCTCATTATGATGAGAAGCCCCCATTTGGCTGACAATCTCATAATTGTAAACCTGTAACCTCAGTGCCCATCAGGCCAGTCATCCTTATGGTTCTCTCAAATTGTGAAGCCAATGCAACGAGGAGTGGTCCATCACCACTTTATAGTTTGTTCCACGGATGTACACCAAAAACTATTTACAGGTTTAAATAACTGCAAGATATACATGCTCAGTTACAGTGTAGTTCCTCTCAGTGGCTGAGAGTGTCTGGCTCACATATGCCACCGGATTTTGTCCTCAAGTTCATCTAATTTGGCTTGATATGGCGCAGATTGCTGTCAACGAAGCATCAGTTTTTATAATAAATTCTCAATAGAAATTCAGTTTTAAAAAGTGGAGACTCTATCAGGTACTGGCATAATTTATTGAAGGATTTCTGTGCCTCTTTATTCCATACAAATCATTTCTTTGGATCTTCAACAGATAGAATAGGTATCAGTGATTCTGGAAAAATCCTAAAATAAATCTTCTATAGTAACTAACCATTCCAAGGAACAATTGAATATCTTGAACTCTCTTCATCACAGCCATTCATTCTTTTGCTTTAATCTTCTGGGCTTGTAGCTTCAATCCACTATAGTTGATCACAAATCCCAGTTATTCCAACTCTTTCTTGAAGAAGTCAAACTTCCTCAGCTTAATTTTCAGGTTGGCCGTGGACAGTCTCTTGAACACTTCCTCCAAGTGATGTAAACGTCAGTAAATGTCCTACTGAACACGTTGATATTATCCAGGTACACCAGGAAGCATGGCAACTTAAAGTCATTTAGTATAGCGTCCATGGCCCTCTGGAACATCACAGGCGCATTGCATAGACCCCGGGGCATCCTCATCAGAAGATATAGCCCCTGAACAGTAATAATTGCACATTTTTCTTAATCTTCTCTGGCAAATCGATTTGCCAATATTCTGATATCAGATCCATTGCAGAGAAATAATTTACTTCTCCCAATTGATCTAGCACATCATCAGTTATTAGTAGGGGATATGAATCCTTCTCTGTAATCTTATTCAGCTTCTGGTAATCAATCACCACCCAATTAGAGCCATCCTTTTTCTTCATGATAAGAATTGGACTCACCCAAGGACTTGATGATGGAACTAGAAGCTCATGCTTCACTAGTTTGCTATTTCTTCTCACACTACCGCTTTGGCTGCCTTTGACCATCAAATTGGCCTCATCCTGATTGTTAAATTTCCCCAGCATCAATCCTGTGGATCACATCTCTCATGCATCCCAAATTGTGGTCATCCTTGGCAAATACTTTCGGACTTTTCTAAACAATTTGAGCAGCTCCTCTTGTTGTCCTTCTGTCAGATCAGCGAGTTTCTCTCAATCAACCAATAGGCTGATACTCTCAGTTACCCCAGCCAGTAATCCCATCTCATTGAGGGTCCCAAAATCTTGGAATTTCCTCAGTTCAGCCATCAATATTAGATGAATAAATGTAATGATCTGATTCTTCTCAATCTTCATCAATTTTAACTTAAATTTACCAGGAGAACTCTAATTTCTCCGTGGCCCAGCATTTATTATTCCAGGAGCCAACCAAGGCTCTACTTTGGGCTACTTCCAGGGGCTTCTGATTTTCCCATAAGTAGCTCCAGTATCTCTAATGTCAACCCCGTGTTGACTATCATCTGTGATCCCAGCAATATAGTTTTTGCATTCTTGATCCTTAGTGGAATTCCCCAATTTACTAGGATTTCCATCAGCATTTCTCGTTGTTTCCAGCCAACTAGTTGGTATCAAATTGGGACAATGCAATCATTGTATATCAAGTTAATGAAGTTATTTTTCCTACTCAGTGGAGCTTCCCCATCCTTCTGATAGACCAATGGTAACGTCTGACCCAATATGGTCAACAGCTTATCTTCAAAGTTACATTTAACTCTGTACTTCCTGTTGGGATTCTCCCTGAATTAGGTGAAAGCCTTGTCTAGGGGGAAGGTCGATATATTAATCTGGAGGGCCCAATTCCCAAAAGGGCTAATAATTTTTAAGAATGGAGTTTGATTTTATGTTCTCAAATGGAATACTGAATTAAGGGCTTTGCCTGAATTATGCTAGATTTGGAAAGATACTTACATTTTTAAGTTGTTGTCTAATCTTAATCCACACTTTTATCTATTCCCACCTATCCTAGTATCAGGACTTTCCTACAGGTCCCATGAAACTACCTTTAAAATCCCTCTTCATTTCCTTGCATTTTGAAGCACTATAAATATTTTCTTGATTACTCTAAATAAAGTACATCTCATCAGAACATAAAATTTACTTTATCTTACTTTATTCTAATGAAGGACGTCTCGTCCAAGGCTGCAAGCTTTGAAGCCCCTCCTCCATAAAAACGCACCGCCAATGATTCCTCCCTGATGGCCTGACAAAATAGTGCTTTCTGCCAGGTCATGTCATGGTTGGATGACTTAATAGTGGGAACTGATGCTAAAGATAAGGCTGGGCGACAGGAGGCCCAGAAGGTGAAACTTCAGGCTCTTCCTGACCTGAAACACACCTTAGATTAACGCTGGGTGCAAGCAAAGCATGCCCAGGTTGATACTAATGGGGTGCAAAACGCCCAGCCTCTTAACTCAGCCCAGGCACTGAAACAAACAATTTACGTTACAAATGAAGATAGTTCGATTCAGTTAATTGGAGAGCAAGGGTTTGAATCCCGTTTGAGTTATGTAATAAAAAGATTAGGTAAAATACAGCTTCTATTGATTACTCGAGTGAAGGCACTTCTGGTGTATCTTACAAAAATGGATGGAAGCGTCTGTTTATTGGAGCGTCAAGGCTTGGGCGCACTTCCGTAGAACCCTAATTTCTTTAACCCACTTTAAATACATTTCTTTGTAACCAACATTCCTCGTTGGTTGACTTTCTTATATAAAATTACCTGTTCTTTTACGTTTTACTAATGGTTCCTTGGGCGAACTTGGTGGTGAACCTCTTTGGGGAGGTCTCCAACTTTGTGGGCCACTACCTTTTATCACAATTTACCAAAATCCCAGGTGCTCCCTTGGGCCGCCCAGGACCCCTCCAGATTGAGGCACCCAAGCCTACTGGCGCCAAGTTACACTTGATTATGGACTCCCCTCTGGGGTCCACTTAAGCTGTGATGTTTCTCACTTACCTGGTACTATATGTTGCACTCTACGCCCTTGCCTGTGGTACCTTTTGCACAGGCACCGTTTGAGGTGCCTTGTTTCCCATTCTCCTAACGGCTACTTCCCTAGCAATGTGGGTTTACATCCCACATCACCTTACTTGGAATGAGAGAGTTACAGAAACTCTCTTGACAGGTCACTTCTGAGTTGCACCATGAGGATATAGCCTCAACCTTGGACGATAAGAGTTATCATTCCTCAATAGGTACTCCAGATCCTGATTTTTTGGCATACCTACACTGTAATGGCCAATATGCAGTACTTGTGGGAAGTAATTTTACCAAAAAGAGCTTTACGTGTCCTAGAGAAAGAAGCCTATACTTTTCAAGACACTAGGCCAACTAAAGCCCTTACTCAATTTATTGTATATGCCTGAAAAAATTGAAACAGATGTCAAAGAGTAATATAGCCAACATTATAAAGTGAAGAAATTGAAAAAGGCAATACTTTATTATAATAACAAAGAAAAATTTAGTAAGGAAAAATGAGGATCGGAGAGATTGAAGAGATGCTTGTGAAAATATCACACAGAGAAATAACTACTGGCCTATAGGATGATTTTCCCATTATGAGGATAAACTCTTTAAATTACTCTCTAAAGTGAAGCAATATAAAAAGAAACTGTACAAATGATGCTTATCCTCCAGTCAAAAAGTGAAAATCAAACAAATTGGAATGCTCAAATTTTTAAAAACAAATGATTTTAATACTAACAACAATATTTATTAGGCAATAAAAAACAAAATCCACCCCTCAATGTCATTTCCAACTCTGCTGCTTCAGAGCAGAAAGTGAAACAAAGCTCATAGCCAATTTGAACTCTAAAGTGCCAAGTGACAAATAAAATTTGGTCAGTGAGCATTGACAACACCAAATTAATGAAACTGGGACAAGTTGAGAACTAGCTTCCAAACTCAAAGAAGGCAGAAAGCCTTGAGAATTTTCTGGAAGCCTTGATAACAAATGGTGCGATGATGTGCTGAAAACGCCAGACAAAATACCTGGGACTTACCTTCACACCATTAGTGACAAGCTCGATGACTCCTTTCTGGCAAGTCTAATGCTTTTTGACATTGACAGCTCCCCACCTGAGATTGGGCCAGATATTACAAAACAAATGTCAAGATTACCCGTTTTGGCTCTCAGATTGGGATAGCGCTGATCCTGACAAAAACAAGGGTCCTAAAAAAGTGAAGCTCGAGGACCTGGCTGACATTACCTCCACTACTAATGCCAACATTTCGGCCCATTTTAAAATTTCCCTCTTAAACTTTTTTGAATGGGTTGCTTTTAGTTGTGAGTGAGATTTGTTCATCCCTATCTTGAGATGGTGGATTAGCGTCTCTTGATAAGGTCACCCTGGCAAAACCTTTAAGGGGTAACACCATACAGTCAATTGGCCATCTTCAAAACTCGCGGGGTTGCTCACCTACGCAGCTCACTGATGATGACATTTCCTCCAAACTTTACCTGGATCTATTGGCAGATAAGGTGATCAAAAGATGCTGGGTTCAGGTGGAAAACAAGTTGAACCGGAAGCTTAAAGAGGCCAAGACCAGCATGGCCAAGATGGCACAGGAGGTGTGCAAAAGGATAATAAAGTTGGAGGAGGAGTTAAAGGCCTCCAAGTTGGAAGTTACCCAGAAACGGAGGCTGCTTTTTAGCCTGCAGTCTGATTTCTGGGACAATACTGACCAGATCAAAATGCTCAAGATTGACAACTTGCAGCTTAGGCTGGAGTTATCTGATTTAAAGGCGATTTACCTCAAAAGACTAGATTTCTCAGCCACCAGTGGATCACATATTGATGAACTTGGAAACACCTTTTTCAAAGAACGATCTGAGTGCTTTACCACCGAGGCTTACCTCCAAGAGCATGCCGCAGCTTATGGGAACCACACCCTGGCTGACTGTTTTGTGTTCTATTTCCATGATTTTCAGATTGTGCTGCTTATGGTTCAGGAGAACTACGTGCAGTGCCACCCCCACAAGCTTGGTGGCCTCGCGGACCCTGCCCAGGCTGCACTCCGTCACCTGTAGATGCTTAATTAAGCTGCCAATTGCATTCTTCAGGCCAACATTGACATTTCCATGAAGAAGTTTGATTTCATTATCTAATTGAGTCGCTCCTGGTATGAGTCCTACCGCTCCAAGGTCACTGAGCGTCAAACCAAGGCCTACCACAACTTCCACAACTCCACCACTGACATCACCAACCTGGTCTGCATCAAATATGAGGCTCTGTGCACCCCCAAACTTGAGTCCTCCGTCTACCTTAACCCTCAGGTCACAGCCTACTCCCCTAGGACAAGGCTTGAAAGGGTGTTGATGAGATTCTCCCTGAATTAGGTGAAAGCCTTGTCCAGGGGGAAGGTTGATATATTAATCTGAAGGGCCCAATTCCCAAATGGCTTAATAATAATGAGAATGGAGTTTGATTTTATGTTCTCAACTGGAATACTGAAATAAGAGCTTTGCCTGAATTATGCCAAATTTGGGAAATATTTACATTTCCAAGTTGTTGTCTAATCTTAATCCACACTTTTATCTATTCCCACCTATCCTAGTATCAGTACTTTCCTACAGGTCACATGAAACTACCCTTAAAATCCCTCTTCATTTCCTTGCACTTTGAAGCACTATAAATATTTTCTTGATTACTCTAAATAAAGTACATCTCATCAGAACATAAAATTTACTTTATCTTACTTTATTCTAATGAATGACGTCTCGTTCAAGGCTGCAAGCTTTGAAGCCCTGCCTCCAGATAAACGCGCCGCCAATGATTCATCCCTGGTGGCCTGACACTTCCATAAAATTGCATCCCAATTAGAATGTCATAGTTTTGGTTGGCCAAAACTATTGCTGGCACAGATACCACCAAGGATCCAAATTGAAGTGGCAGAGCACTATATGCTCCACATGAGATGGTGGTATTCAGCCCAACTGTTCTGTACTCCTTCTTGTGTTCCAAGTCAGGCGAGATCTTCATCCTCTTCACTAGATTGGTCAAGACAATATTAATGGGCGCTCTGCTATCAACAATCACCCTCACCCATACTTGATTCGCTAGTATATCTATATACATACACTCAGAGTATTGTAAAATAATGTTTATTGAGTGTATAGCGGCTTTATTAGCCAAATCTAGGGTGTGAATAATTTGTGCTGATACATCAGGAAATGATTCTTTATTGCGCTGTGGGGGGATTGACAGGTTTGCCTCATCTAATCGAACTTTGGTCAATTCATTACGATTATCTGCAGCTCTAATCTTTTCTGCTAGTTGTTGGGTGTACAACTGGGCAATTTCCTTGATTATCTTGGGGTCAATCCCCTTGGCCCAGATCTTGTTACCGCGTTCATGTCCAAATTGACCACTTGATACAATTGATCCTGTACATCTTCATCCATGAACAGATCACTGATGTCAATTTCCTCATTCATAATATCGGGAGGAACAGGCTTCTCTGCAGCATTAGACTGTTCCCCATCTAGGCCATGGGCCCTTTTCGTGATTCCTTTGCGGTTGCAGAGTCTTTCACTTGGACCACATTGATTTGATCCTTGGGCTTCTTGCATCTTACATAAAAATGTTCCTTTCCTCCACATTGATAACATACTTTCTCTTTTATATTAATCCGTCTGAAGTCTTTGGGCTTATTCCCTGGCACGGTTCAGTTGTTCATCTCCTTAGCACCCTTATTCCCCTTCATGAGATTCAAATTTTGTACTGGGTTTGATTTAAAACTTCTGTTTGGGGCATCAAAGGTTGCTCCTAAAATTTTCAAATTGTTTACCATCTGAGAGGTAGTAATTTTCATTGCAAACATGGAAGACATCATTTGGTGCAAACTGTGGTAGGGCCAAAGGGCCGCTTGTAATGCAATTCTGGAATCAAAATCATCCAGCACCTTCACTCCAACCAGGATTTGCGATTTCTGGTAGAAACTAGCTGTGAAGCTTTCTAAAGATTCATCTTCATGAAATTTGATGCCCATAAACTCTTGTTTGCACTTCAACATGCACTTCGGGCTTCCAAACTCCTTTATAATGGCCACTTTGTTCTCTGCGCACGACCAGCTGTCTCCTCAAGGTGGGGCAACACTAGTTTTTGACAATCAGTGTCTAGGCAATTCATCACCATCAATGCCTTTTGATGATCGCCATATCCATACATTGTCATATCAAACAATTGGAAAAATGCTAGGGCATTATCATGATGGAAAGTTGGCAATTTTGGTGTCGCCTTGAATTCCTCTGAGGTTTCTCTAGCCACCTCTCTAGGTTCAGCTACTCAGCTCACTTTAGAGTGATTTCAGGCATCATCTCCAAAAAAGCAGTAAAAGTGGGCGGCATATTTATTAGGGTATTCAACTTCCCAGTTATCATATGAGGAGTTCTTTCTTCAGCATCTGTAGCCGCATATGGCTCACAATCGCATTTATGAGCTTTTAACTCTTTGACCTGTTTAATCAGCTGCTCGACATCAGCGCTGAATGCTCTTAAACAAATGCTATCCGCTTCGCGCTCTGTTTCCAGAAATAAGACTCATCAATTTAAGTCCCCTTCTTTCTTCTTTAATGACGTTACTTTTCCAAGTAACTCATTCCTGAAACTCACAACATTATCAATCCCTTCCTCCATCTTGGCGACTCATTCTAACAATTAAGCAAAAACTCAATAATCCACTGAGTTCAGGGTGTTCTGTTTAACTGTTGCCAATCCATCCATAGCTTTATTTATCTCATCTTTATAAAAAATCACTTCTAAGTTCTTCTACTCATTCTCTTTCTGCTAAGCATCACTTTTCGAAAATCAATTCAGCCTGAAATTTAGCTCCACTAAAGAGATTTATGAAAACTATTAGCAAATATTGCGGGAAACCCCGCAAAAGAACCCGCAGGCTCTGCCAAACGAGCCAGCACCACCCCAAACGAAGCAACCCTCAGTTACCCACCTCAGGGTCAACCAGAATCACCCGCTCTCAAGCAGCGGCCATGAAAGCAGGCACCACCCCCCAACCTGGAGCTACTTCAACTAGCGCCAGTTCACCTGATCGCACTTCTGCAACCTGCACGCCTAACAGCTCTGTGTGCGCTGCCTCTCACCAACTCGCTGGGCCCCCTCCAACCAAGGAGGCCATCACCCACGCTGTTTTAATGGCGTCTGCTCAGTTGAATGCAACTTAGCCCATCCAGGCATTCACCTCCTACATTGTGTCATCTAATTTAGCTCCATCTATTATTGCTGACGCTGTGTTTCTGGCTCCCTCCATGAGGGGCGATACCCAGCTACCTGGCCCCAAACCCTCAGATGTAAGGTTGGATTAGCCGCACATTCTGGTTCACTAAGCACCAAATTGGGACAATCTACTATTACCAATGGGGATTCAAATGGTTCGGATTTTGGAACTTCGCACCAGTTCCAATCTCACCTGTCCCATTTAAACCCCGTAGTTGGCACTTCATAAGTCGGCACTTTATCTCCATATGCTGAAAACGACCAATTCACCAAACAGCCAGTGAGTTTTGCCCACGAAATCACAGCAAATACTCGGGCTGAATTTACCCAAATAGATTGGGATGATGATGAAACATCGCCCTCCTCCCAATTGGCTGGAGTTAATTCCAATCTGGGTGGGCCTCCCCAATTTAGTGAGGCCCAACAATCACCTGGCCCCCAAACACTCGGATGTAAGGTTGGATTATCTGCACACTCTGGTTCACTAAGCACCAAATTGGGACAATCTTTTCTTCCCAATGGAGATTTAAATGGTTCAGATTTTGCAACTTCACACCAGTTCCAATCTCACCCGTCCCATTTAAACCCCATAATCGGCACTTCTCAAGTCAGCACTTTATCTCCATATGCTGAAAATGACCAATTCACCAATCAGCCAGTGAGTTTTGCCCACGAAATCACAATTAATACTCGGGCTGAATTTATTCAAATAGAATGGGATGGTGATGAAACATCGCCCTCCTCCCAATTGGCTAGAGTTAATTCCAATCCAGATGGGCCTCCCCAATTTAGCGAGGCCCAACAATCCGCCCCTCAATTTAATATGACTCCAGCAACTGCTGTAATATTCCAGCAACAAGGGAACTCCGAAAACTTGTCCAAACCACCAGCTCACACTCAACCCGCGATTGCAGCCCAAAGCAAACACAAACGTACCAAAGGAGCCACTAGGGCGTGGCAAAAACCTCTGGCACCAACGCTACACAAAGCTGATCCCCGTGAAGTGGCATTTATTGCTTCTTTTAAGAAGATATGGGCTGAAACTAGAGCGCAAAAAGCTCTACCTCACTCAAACCTCTCCCACGCAATTCACCTTTATTATGGGTATAATCCTATTGAATTCTATATGGAGGATTACTTCTCATACTTTGCAGCGAGTGTGGAGACATTCCCAATTAACACCACCATCCATGAATCAGTGGAGGGCCACTACATCGATGTGGGATTCACTGAAGCTGCCCTTGCTGACCATGCTGCCACCCTCCAGGTCATTATTCCGCTTGGATCTCTTCACATCTCCTGCACACGCTCTCACCTGGAGAAAAATTCATGGGTTATTTTCCCAACCTACCAACGACTGTTGATCCTGAGTCTCTTAAACTGGCGCTCCATCGTGGTTTAATGGAGTTTGGGTCTGTTCTTTCAGTGGACTTTAGCGTCCCCTCTTACTATGCTCCCACTCAAAGAGCTCGCACTGCTAGGGCGTCGTTCATCCCCTCCCCCACTGTATCCCGCAACATTGAAGTTATTCCTCATGTGGCGGTAGTTGGGGCATGCCCTGAGAGATCTTTTTTGTCGACCCTGATCAGGCGCGCCCCCGGTGTTCATGGTGTAACGCCCTTGGACACTTGTATAGTGGATGCACAGCTCGAAAACAAGCCCTCTTAGCCACCACCCAGGGGCCTAAACCAAGCCAAAAACAATCCCACGTGGCCGCAGCAGAAATTCCACAACCCACACAATGGGTTCCCGTTCAAGACCTGTCCCCTGAGGCCTTACGCCTATCAGTTGAAACAGCTAACCCCACTATTGGTATGGGATACCTTTGCGCTCATGCCCCATTCCAGTGGGCACCCCCTCCAATATCCCAGAGTCAACTCCCTCTCTCACCAAGCGCAAGGCATCTCCCACAGGGTGCCTCTCATCAGCCACTCCCACTCAGGGCTCCGCGGCACCCCCATCAACCTCCACCAGCGATCTATTACATCAACCCTCAGCTCCCAATGGAGCTATGCCCACCAGCATGGACTGGCAACCTGCGGCCTGCGGTAGAAGTGCCACCTCAAAGAGTCCTACCTCAACCCCACAGTCCATTTCGCGCGGATCCTTTGCAGTGTTGGAGGAAGTGAATATAAACTCAGACTCATCAAATGGGGACACCGCGGAGGTCACCATTGAGCACCCTCAGGTCCTTCCCCTGCAACGGAGTGGGGGAGCATCTTAAGCTGGCTTACTGGGTTCTCCGCCCCCCACCCTCTCCTTCCCCTCAGAACCCTCGACGCTCCTCACAGATTGCAGCTAATAGTCAAGCTAAAGGACTCAAAACTAGCCTCCTCACAGCAGCAAGTTTAAGCGCTGGCAACCCCCCAGGACATGGAGGGAACAGCTATGAGTCCCCATGGCAGCACACTGGCCCTGCAATCCATCAACGCAAATGGGTTGCAGGACTTTAAGCGGAGAGCCCGCCTCCTCTGCAACTTCAGGTCAACACAAATTGACATCGCTGCTGTCCAGGAGCCCCATATCCTCCCCCACAAACAATCTGCATGTAATGAACAGTTTGGAGGCAACTCCTTCTGGACAAGCCATGCTGCCCTTATTGTTTTGAATCCCCGGGTTAAAAACCCATTCTTTTTCACAATATCTAGGTGGCCTCCTCATACTGGCCAAACTCACCACTCCTGACTTCTCCTTCTTCGCTGCAAGCATCTACCTGCCTAATTCAGGTCAGTAGCAAAATCAGCTCTTAAAATAGCTCGTCCAACAATCTCCCACGGAATACAGTCCTCTTAGGAGATTTCAACATAAACATAAGTCGCGTCTGTGAATCTTACCCCCCTGCAGCAAAGGAACGCCCTGAATCAAGTCGCCTCCAGGATTTCCTTCGCCTGAGTGGCTTTATAGATGCGCTTCCATCCTCCACGTCTGGCCTAGGTTGCATGACTAGGATCCAGTATGATGGAGGAGCTTTCCAGTCAGCGTCACGCATAGATATGGCACTGATTGGCCCCCTGCTAATTGGCCGCGTCTCCTCTCCCATCTCTCGTAACAACCATCTGATTGACACAGGTCACTCACCGTTGTCCTCACCACCACACTTAGACCGTCGCGTAGGTTCTGGCCTAGGGTTGCCCCAGCTCTTCTCAACAACCCCTTCACTAAGGAGAAGCTGTCTATGACCATCCGGGAGACTCTCACCTCCCCCCACCCCATCTGCTTGACCACAAGGCTAGATGGGCGGTGACTATGGAGGGCATCACCCGCGTTGTTTACAACTGTGCCAAAAGCCCAGATGACTGCAGCTCGCGCCAGAGTCAAAAGGGCGGAAGCCAGAATCAGACATCTGGAGCGAAACTGCCAGCCTTCGCCCTCTCCCAGATGGTTGGAAGACTGGGAAGCGGCGCAGGAAGCACTCCGCTTGGAGCTCACACTGCAGGAAGAACGGGAAGCAAACTTTACAACATCTAGTTACTATGCTCAATGGGAACGCCCCACCCGCTTCTTCTTTCAGAAACAGAAAGCCTGATCAACAGCGCCGGATATTACTGAACTGAAGATTATCACTATAACCACTTCGGATAAGGAGGAAATCATGCAGGAACTACACCGCTTCTACTCCAGCCTCTTCCATGCCACCCAGGTGGACCCATCGGACATCCAAGACTTCCTGTGGCGGGCTCCAGAGCCGCCCATTGACCCACGGGCTGATGAGGCTCTACTGGCGCCTATTTCCATCCAGGAGGTGATGGAAACCCTTCTGACTTCCCCACGGCTTAAAGCCCCAGGCCCAGACGGAATACCCTTCGAGGTGTCCTTCTGGAACCTGCAGTGATAGCCAGAACCCTCTGCGACCTCTTCGCTGCACTCTTGGTGAATGGCGAGGTCCTCCCTGACTCCAGAGGCTCAATCACAACCCTCATTCACAAGAAGTCAGACCGTGAGAGCCTGCCAAACTGGCGCCCCATATCGTTGATCAACACAGACCACAAGCTTTTCATGAAGCTTCTGGCCAACCGCATCACCAAATGGGTGTCACCTCGCCTCTCCCCATCCCAGCATGGTTTTATTCCGGGGAGGTCGTTATGAGGCAACTATAATGACCTTCACGTGACTTTGACTGCTAACTCTCATAAGGTGAATGGCTTTGTGGCTCTCCTGGATATGGAGAAAGCATATGATCGGGTAGCCTGGAAGTATATTGATGCTTCCCTGGCCCGCTTCCTTCTCCCCCCCCGCAGCTAGGCGCTGGATATAAGCGCTCTATGACCAGCTCCACACTAGAGTCCTGGCGCCAATGGGCTTTACAGTGGCAGTACCAATTGGACAAGGTCTCCGGCAAGGGGACCCCCTGAGCCCTATCTTTTTTAACTTCACCCTTGACCCCCTCTTGGCCTCCTTACAGGACAAGCTAACAGGGATTCTGGTCCCAGGTAAAGCCCCCACACGCACCATGGCATTTGCAGATAACACTGCCATTGCATTTGGCTGCCCTGGGGATGTTGCCCTCGATGCTGTGACCATTGAGAGGTACACCAAGGCGTCCAACGCCATGGTCAACACCTCCAAGACAACAGTTGTACAGGTCGGCTCCCCCACCTTCCCCCCACCATTTGGTATTGAACCTGAGCGCGGTACCTTCCGTCACCTGGGCGTTCTCACCAACCAACAAGGAGTTGCTCTAAAAGACAATGAGGACTTGCTCCTCGCAGCAGTTAACTCCAGGATTGCTCGCTGGAACCGGCGGCACATCACCCCCCAGGGTCGAGCGCTGATGGCCAATGTGTTCCTCCTCTCCAAAGTCTGGTTCCTAGCGCACGTCTGCCCATTCACAGATGCCTTTTATACGGGGCTCAATGTACTCCTCCGCTGTTGGATCTGGGGCAAACCATCCACCAATGGCCCTCTCAACCATTTCCTGACCCTGCAATGAAGGGGGCCTAGGGCTTCTGGACACGCGATCCCATGCCACCACAATCTTCCTGAAGTTCCTATGGCCGATTGTCTGCTGGAACGCGACCCCCATGCCCCAATGGGCGCCCGCCCTCCGCCAGTCAGTGTCAGCAGCTCTGGGTCATCCTAGAGCATCTCTGACCTCATTAGGGGAGTGGCTCACAAACCACCCAGGCCATCACCTAAAACCATCCTCATCCCCCTATTGGAACCAGGCTCTCCTTGCCCTGAAACGAGTAGGCGCGCGTATCCACCATGCCTTTCCATACAGAAGGGAAGGCTTTGGCCTCAGCCCCCGTTGCCATGCAATTGTGCACAATGGACAAATTGTCACAACTCGCCTCAACCCCCAAGATCGTCCTCCCATCCGCCCAAACCTCCTTGAGCTCCTCCCTCCCTCCGTTAGATTTGACCTTAAGGAATTGTGGAAGGACGTCTATTACCCCATTCTGTCAGCAAAGGTGTCCAACACCTTATGGAGGGTGCTCCACTGTTCATACAGGACAGGGGACCAGACTGGCCCTACCTTCCAGCACCAAAGCTGCCCCCGCTGTGCGGAGCCTATTGACTCCCACCTCCATCGTTTTCTCACCTGTCCAGGTGTCACCGCATTTTGGCCAAAGGCCCGCGCGCTCCTCCATACTCAGCCCTGGTCTGGACACCCTGTGCAAGACCTCATGTTCGAGCAGACATTGCCTGGTTGCCACCGACCCCTCCGTGTCCTCGCCTCTGCCACAGCCATCTGGACCATCCATAACTCCTTCCTTCGTGCTGCCTTTGACCAGCAGGTGTGGACCCTTCCACACATGATCACCCACTTTCAGGTACATTTTGAGATGGCCCTGAAGGTCTGCACTATGTCGCCAACCCTCCCCCGCTCAGTTGTCACTGCAGCACGGCTCTGGCGCGCAAACCCCCTCCCTTTCTTGATGCCTCCTCCCTCCCCTTCCTCGCCTCAGGCTCTTAGGAGCCCAGGCGTAATTCAATAAACATTGATGAATCCCCCTCGGGTTGGGACCATCTAGTACTAAAAAAAATAAGTTCTTCTACTCAACTATACCCCTGTAGTGATCACCACTCTGTAAAAAATTTATAGGTTTCCTGATTATTTTGGCCAATAACCCCTATGAATTTTTACTTGCAAAGGTTTGGGTTTTGTGCAATTCTTCCAAATTGTATACTAGTACCTTTAAACTCATTTGATAATATCATGGCGATTATTATCCATAGTTGAATGAAAGTACTAGAACTCAGTCTAACGCTTGGCCAGTATTTCCTCTTAAAATACTCATGATGTCTTGAAATAGGGATTTGTTACCTCTTACTGCCTATCTTAATCTACTCTTTGATCCACGTTTACAGTTTCTCTGGTTTTACAAACACTCAGCAGCAATCCCCAATTTGATTCCACTTCTTCTTTGGATCCCTGCTCAGATCATTACTCTTATCTTAAAGAGTCTTCCAAATATCGCACACAGCAATGATATCTATGAGAAAGAATAGAACAAATGGATGCTGATAAAGTTTACTAAGCTGCTACACTAGTATAAGTGATCTGGTATTTAGTGTTCTGTTAAATACTGTATATCTTTATTAGTGAATTTTAGAGAATTTATAGTGGGGAATTTGGCGCTCAACCCTCAGTTGACACCTCCTCGATGAAATGGCAGCCATTGCCATTAAATCACCCATCCTCATCTCAGCAGCAATGGTCTTCCCCATTCTGGCTAGGATTCTGTCTTGGACATTCTCAAGACCTAAAACGGAAAGAGTCAGAAAACGTTTCCCTAACGTTTTCCTCTTGCTCCAAGTGAACCAACCATATCTGGCAAGTGACCTGATTAGGTTATGGGACTTGTTACCCATTATGGCAGGTCATGAACCATCTGATTGATTTTCTAGTTGCAGATGGCATCACTCACCTCACAACTTAATCCATATGTTCCAGATCAGTTAGTAATAGAACCCAACTGATCCCAAACTGGTACACCTGATAGTTAATCAACTATCAGATTCCCTTATTTTGTTGGCAACTCTTCCCAACGAGATCTTAAGCATTTTTCAGATCAGTTCCCAATGGATCCAACCAGGCGAATAACTTTAAATCCCATGAACATAATTACCCCAAAATCAGGGTCAACTGATTTCCAATTCACCTCGCATTAGGAAATTATCCCCTAGCAATCCCTGGAATCTAGCTGGCTGGAAATATGGGCAAAAATCCCAACAGGAATGCGCCTACTGTGACATTTTCTTTCAGAACACAAAAATCTGAGCTATTATAGATACTGGGGCCCCAATGAATATAATCTCTATCATTCTGGTGGCTAGGCTTCCGCTGAAGCCAGATGTGGATCACAGAGTAGTATATGGGACCGCGGGGACACAAAGTACTGTGTCCAAAGGAGCATGTAGTTCATTGCCTTTGCGTTCAGGTCAGTTAGGGCTTCCACTCCAGTGGTGGTTCTACCAAACAATAACTATGATATGCTAATAGGTGCTGCAATCATGAGGAGATTTAGATCTGTGGTAGATATGGCGAAGGAAACCCTTAGTATTTTGGGACAACAGATTCCCATTTACTTTACCTCTAGTAAAAATTAAACGGATTCATTCCACTCCAGTCAAATTAATTTGGCATACAGTGACAGGGTGATTTCTGTCTGATACCAGAGAATGAAGTGGAGAACCAGAGCCCTCCCCAACCAGATCTATGAGTATAAAGGGATTCCGCTTCAAGCAGCGAGTGCTTTGAGCCTACCATCTAGTCACCAGCGTATGATAGGAACTGAGCTCAAAATCAACGTCCCTGAAGGGCTTTATGGGGAAATCATGGGGCCCACCAGCAATCACAGCTTGAATCACATGTGGATCCAGGGCTATTGTTACAAGGAGATGGGGAGATGAAGGTACTGCTAGCGAACTTACAGAAGGAGATGATAACAATTCAACAGCACCAAGTGGTGGCTTATCTACAATTGGCTCCTATTAATGAGGTTCAGCGTATTTATGATTTTGGATCATGGGAGGACCTCGGCCTAATGGCAAATTCACTATTTGTTGTAATGACAGTGGTTTTATGGAAAGTGCTAACTGAATTGTCAGCGGAACAACAAGATAAGGTAATAGCTTTATTTGAAAAATACTGGGATATTTTCACATATGACAATTATTTATTTAGGGTGCAGCCAAGGGGTGGTACATTGGATAGATATGGGTACCACCCTCCATTCGATCTCAGCCTATTAGACGCCCTTAGCTGGTGGAAGAGGTTGTCTCTGATGAGGTAAATTAACTAATCACACATGGATGCTAGAGCTGTCGAAGAGTCTGTGGGCATCGCCAGTGCTCATTGTAAAGAAAAAAGATGGCACAAACCAGGTGGTTCTTGACATTTGGAAGCTCAATAACATAACAAAGAAAGACTCCTACCCCCTTCCACAGTTGATGACGCGTTAGATCGAATGGGAGGGGCTAATTATTTCTCCACCATGGATTTGATATCAGGGTACTGGCAGATCGAATTCACATTGGCAGAAAAGGAGAAATGTGCTATCATCACTTCGAAGGGGTTATTTCAGCCTACACATATTCCACATGGTTTTTGCAACGCCCCAGCTACGTTACAGCATGCTACGGATATGATTTTATTTGAATTGAAGCAGTCTTGCATCTTAGTTTACCTCAATGATATCAACATGTTCTCAAAAACTTTTACAGAGCATCTTGCCCATCTGATACAAGTGTTCCACTGACTCACTAATGCTAATATCAAATTCAAGCCTTGTAAGCGTCATGTTTTAAAGAGAAATTAGAATACCTTGGGTTTGTAGTGGATTCAAAATGGCTTAAACTTCAGCTAGCAAAGGTGGAAGCAATAAGCAAGATGACCCACCTAAGTAATAAATGGAATATCCAAGTGTTCTTGGGGGATGGTCAGCAAAAATGGCGGTTGATTCCTAACTTCAGTTGTATTGGGGCACCGCTTTTTGAATCGTTAAAGAAAAATGCTACTTTAGCTGGATGGAATGATGCCAAGACTCTTTCAATGTACTATGACCCGTGTTGGTGAGAGCACTCATTTTGCAATACCCCAACTTTAAAAAACAATTCATAGTACAAATGGATGTATCACTCTCCATAGTAGGGGCAGTGTTATCCCAGAAGAATGATGATGGCGTGGAGCACCCTGTCACATTTTGCAGTTGATTATTAAACTGTTACAAACAGAACTACACTGTAACCAAGCAGGAGTACTTGGCAGTGATTTATGCGTACAAACAGTTTCAGGTATAACTACATTGGGTAAAATTCCAAGGGGTGACAGATAATGCATCCTTGCATTGGCTGCAGAATCACCATGTACTTGAAGGATGGCTTGCATGATGGGCGTTGAAGCTCTAAGTATATGATTTTGAGATTGTACACCAGCCGGGAGAAAAACATCAAAATGCAATTTATCTTTCATGACTACCCATGGTTGCTATTATAGCAGATTTGGCTGACATTATGTATGAGAAGATGGTGGTGGATAAATACCATGATGAGCTGCTGCAAGTGATCATTTTTCTAGATGGACTTAGGCAGTATACTTTCCTACATGATGGGGAACTATATAAGTGGATTGGAGACTTCACACTGAGTTTCCCTAAATCTTCCACTAGACCCTCAATTATTATGGATGCCCATCAGTGGTAGGACATAGAGGATTGCGGAAAACGTTGGAGTTTTTGTGACCCCGCTACTATTAAAAGAGTATGCATTTTGATGTGTTGGAAACGATAAGCTGTTGCCATCTTTTCGAGTGGAGAAGCCTTTCCATAAGAAGCCCACATATCAGCTGGTTAAGCCTCGGTTCACCTGGCATACCATTTCTCTTGATGTAGTGGAACCTCTGTCAACTGGTGTGAACCGATCTAAGTATATAATCATAGCCATTGATTGTTTGACAAGATGGGTGGAAGCACGGGCACTAATGATTTGGGAGCGGTCACTATGGCCAAGTTTACTATGGAGTGCGTTATACAGTGACATGGCTGACCGCAGTTCATTATAACAGACAATGGAACTAATTTCACCATGCACATCTTGTCCAAGTTAAACGAGTTAATGGTGATCTGTAGAGTTTTGAATACACCCTACCATCCAGAATTGAATGGAATGGTTCAATGGAACCTTAGTGAACATACTCCATAAGTTGGTGAATGATTGACCCTTGGAATGGTTTACCCTTCTACCTACAGCTGTGTTTGCATATAGTATAAGATATCATTCGTCCACTGGCAAGAGCCCTTTACAACTGCTTTATGGTCAACATCCTGCCCTGCCTGCTCTTTTTTACTCGTGTGTAGTGGACACTGGTGGTGTGGAACCACAGCGGTATTTGACGAATCTAACAAAATTGCTGATCAAGTTACAAATGGAAGCTAAACTACCAGTTTAGCTAAGAAGATTCTTTATCAGGAGGGCAACCAGAAAAGATGTAGCAGACTTCCACTGTTTGCTGAAGAAAATCATGTCTTGTCTCATGATCAACCCGGTTTGGGTGGAGAAATAAGCTCTCTAACATCTGGGCTGGGCCGTTTTGAGATAATTGAGAAGACTGGCATGGATGTCTACACCATTAAGGAACCTGCGGATGGTCACATTATCAATTGAGTTCATGCAAAGTTCCTTTGAGCATATAAGCAATAGGAGAATATTGTCCAGTCAAGGGGGTAATGTCAAGAGGTTGATATTATGGACAATATGCTATACATTCTGGAGGATTGGAAATTGGAGTTGAGATGAGTCTCAAGATTGAACTGAAAAGTTATATGGATGTAAAGTGAATTGATTAAAATGTCGATCATTTAGCAAATTGAGGGAAAAACGACCAAAGCTCAAGATAGGCAAAAACTCCTAGGAAAGGGAAATCAAATAAGAGATTACCAAGCAGAGGATGCATTTGGCTTGGGAGACCAAGATTTAAGAGTTGAATGTAAGATTGATAAAAGAAGGTTTTGGAGGTTTTGGCAGATAAGTCTGAGATTGTAAGATGATTAATAAAGTGTCAATAAGGGCGATTGCTCCATATATCATTTATTGGGTTTTTATTAGAGTTAATGATCTCCATATCATCTGATTCAGTTGCTCAGTGGCTAATACCCTATGCAAGCCAACTCAGAAGAATCAAGACACTACGCTGAAAAACTAACAGGTGTTGGGGCATCCACTGGATGAGGGTCAATGTGAAATAGATAGGTGTTAAGCTTTACTGACAATTTGGGCCTGGAACATAACCTCTATGAGTTTGGAAACCTGGTGTTCAGCTTGGATGTGGGCGTCGGGATGCTGAGAAAATTTAGCAATGTTGGATCTGGTGGTGCATGTGTTTTAAAAATCTTCCAGTTCAGCAACCTGTTTGACAGCGGTGATGGAAGCATCATTGAGTCATGTGAGTTCTTCTTTTGCAACAGCAGGGAAATTGGGAGGGAATGTGGGGATATGCAGCCCTTCCTTAAATCCAATGACAGAGTCTGTCACTGCTTTGCAGAGATGGAGACTTTTGGGTGAATCCACTGTGGCCTCAGCTAGCTGATGGTTGCTCACGAAAGGGGTAGCGGTGGGTTTGGGGATGAATTTTTTGGTCAGGAGTGGGGCATCAAAGTCTGAATTCAGATAAAGCTTGATAACAATTGGAAATCTGGTGTTTGACAATTTCACCAGATTCATTCACTTCATCCAATAAATCCCAAAGATTTTGGTTAATATGATTGGATTGGTTTGACGTGGCTTGAGTTGTGTAAGTTTTGGGGCGGGAAATTGGGTGTATTGAATTTGGGTCTAAACCTGCTCCTTATTGAGTAGATTTTGAGAAAATTGGCCATCTTAGGTTGTGGTTGCAAGCTTTTGCTAATTTTTGAGCGCTCAGCCAGAGGGGATGGGGCAGCTAAAATCCCCGTTTGAATGCTTTTGGTGTTGCCACATGGGCAGAGTCAGCAGTGTTTGCATGGTTTAAGTTGTAATTTCATACTTTCTTCATATGGTCCAGCCTATGGCATAGGGGAAAACTGTGCGACCATTGTGGTGTGAGCCCATAATAGATGGTCAGGTGCAGATGGGATATAAGCACGCGAAGGGATGTGCTGAGCCATGTTTACCTGATGAGGGTAATGATAGCCAATACCTGAGGTGCCGCTAGGCGCTCAGCACCACTTGGGACTAGGAATTGGAGGATGGGGTTTGTGTCATAAGTGGACAGCCCCAACATCAACTCCTCATAAAGTGTCTGAGGGGGAAGGTGTAAGGGGAGGTTGTAAAGGTCTCACGATTGTGGTATCTTTGGGAAGATGAGTTTAAGTGGTGGTAATGGGGGTGTTTTGTAAATTAAGGGCGTAGCCGCTGCAGTGGCTGTGTCCTCTTCCATGAGGAAGCTATTACTAAAATAAACTTTATAAAGGGCAGAAGTTGATAAAACCTGCTGGAGTGAAGGTGGCCATTGCTAGCTCAATAATTGCTTTGTCAGTATATGTGAAGAGACACTCCATATCTGACATGGAGGCAAAAGTGTATAATGGATTGAGGTAGTGCTTGGGAAATGGGGGCAGGTTGGGTAGACTCATGTGAGGTGCAGTGCTAAGTCTCTTGGAGGGACAAAGCGGCCAGTTGTATTAGGTGGACTATATGAGCCCATTCGCACACATTTGTCTGCTGGTCAGTAAATGCTAGCCTGTGGAGCTCTGCTACCCCACACTGTGGCAGCAGGTGGTGGATCTGCAGACATAAATGATAAACTGATGCAGTGTAGGTGGCGGTGGAAAAATTAACAGTTACTTTTAATAAAAATTGCTCAAAAGCGATGTCAAGCGGAAAGAAAAGTCTAAAATATAGCCTTTTTGATTATATACTTTTTTATTTTAGACGGATCTGGCAAGTGATATCAGTCTTATATAATATAAAATTTTACTACCTTTTATAGGTACGCTGATTCAAGCAATTATTACATTATGCCTCATAGTTTTCAGATCAGTTACCCTTGTAAGCAGATAGGTACTATTTTAGGTCCATGTGATACCATATACCTTATTTAAGCTAAGTTTTATTTATGATCTACTCTTAAAGTTTATGTCAAGGTTGCAGCTAATTTCAAGAAGACTGTCCATCTTGAAAGAATTTATTAGTATCCAGAAGATGGTACAGAATGCAGAGGCTCAGCTGCTCTAATGATTTTTAAGAGGAGTTCACTAAGGGTTTGTTGAGGGTCAATATGTTTTAATAATATACCAAAGGCCCCTACAACAAGCCATGAGGCTTCAGTTGGGGCAACCGCGGGTTTTATTGGGACAACTCTCAAGGGTTGGAGAAACATGGAGGGCGACAACCCCTCCAAGGTCCACGGCTGTTTAGTAATATATTTATTGGTTAAATTATTATATTAAATAACGTGGAATGGATTATAAGAAAATGATGTAGATTGCACCCAAAATGGGGTGAATCAATTTAAAAAAGGCGGTTGACGGCATTCATGGCATGCGTGATGAAATGGTAAGCAATACCATGGAGGTAATTATTCACAAACTCGCAGAGGGAGGGAAGCAATGAAGGATTTATGGATCAGAATGTCTGCTTAAAGATCTCTAGTATTTTTTGCGGATGGCAGTGTGCATTGTTTAGTAATTTTGGCCGGATAAGCTATGCGGTCTGAAGGGCAGATTCTGTGACTATGGGTTAAACACTAAATTGCTTTTTTTGGTAAACGTAGAGTTAAGGAAAGCTAAAGAATAAATTAGCAACCTACCCTGAGCAGAGTGGTTGTCTATATAGTGGAGAGAGTGGGAGCTTGAAAATTTGCAATGAATAAGACCTTCTGCTGGGCACTCTAATCATCATCCTAGGCTTCTTGCAATAGAGTTGAGGGGGAAGGTATTAGAGGTCTCAGATGGTGTCAAAAAAGTCTTGGATCACTTTCCACTGGATTGAGGAGAAATCAAGCGGAATACTGCTGAACTTGAATGAGTTTTGCCAAATGGGTAAGTTTTGAACACCAGTTCCGCTGGGACTCATCCTCTTCATATTATTAATCATACAAGTTTTGGGTGAAGATTACATAATACATGGGTTCAATCCGCAATTTGAACCATTTAAAATACATAAAATGACTTATTATACAAATTAAAACTTATATATGAGAAAATTTGGTTGGGGTAGGCAGTTTCTTGAATATCTTTGGTAATCAGGCCATACTTGGGGTGGGCCTGAGTGTCCTTCTGGAGGGTCCTAAACTGAACCCTCTCTATGCACATCCCTTTAATCATTTTACGAGATCATAATAGGAAATGGGGGCAGAGAGGAAGATTCTTTAGGAGCCAGGGTAGTAGCCCACCTCTTATCTACTATATGAGCTTGGCCACTGAACCTAGAGAAGGGTTCTACTGTGGGCTTGAGCCCCTTCCTGCTTCTATGTGAAAATTGCTCACAATATAGCTTGTGAGGCAGGTCATCTGTATTTACATTATCCTTTCCTTTTGGAACTGGAACATGCCACCTCCTTGGACATGAGCAAGGGCATAATTTTTATGCCTTTCATGGATTTTGATTGAAAGGAGAGCCACCACCTTTTGGGGGGGCGGAGGGCATTATGGTGAGTCTCTTGGAAGGCTTCCACAAGCTCTTTACAGTTGGCAGAGTCTCACAAGCTTACCCAACTATTTTCATATGATTAATAACTCTTCCCAGCCACCTGGTACTGAATTGAGTGACGTGATTTAATGGGAGGCCAGAATTTTCTCTACCTCTACCTCCTGGGATCATCTACCATGATAGGTTCAGGAGATGTGTGTATAGAACCCTTTAATGAATACAACAGGGATTCATGAAACACGCTGTGCTTTTTCCAGTGAGGAGGGGGCCTAATATATAAGGCACCATTTTCTAAGTCCTTCATAACCTCAAAGGGCCCAGAGCGTTTGCATGCTAGTCTGCTGGAAAGAACCATAATATCTAGGTTACGCATGTCCAACATGTTCAGTGATCCTTCCTTAATCTTTTGGCTTGGGTGTCATTTTCAATATGCAACTTTTTTGTAATCCAATCCTTGGACAGGTGCACACATATGTGATTGTGGGTTGTACAAATGTGATTCAGCCGTTCTTCCACAGCAGGAATAGTAGAAGTGAGACTAGTGCCAATATGGAGTGAGGGGTTGTAACCCAAATTGGTTCAAAAGGGAAAAGCTGGTGACTGCACAGGGGGCAATATTATATGCAAACTGCTCCTGGAGAAGGTCTAAAACCTTGTGTCATGACTTGCAGAAGCATAAAAACGGAGATTCTGTTGCAGGGTTTGGTTCATCATCTTAGTTTGAACACCTGAATGGGGTGATAAGCAGTAGACCTGCTGGTTTTGATCCGGAAGATGGCAAAGAGGGCACTCCAGAATACAGCAGTGAATTGGGGCTGCGGTTAAATGCTATCTCCCTTTGGATTCCAAACATAGAGAATATATTTTAAAAAAATTATTTGAGGTGGGTCGACCTTGGGACAAATATACCACACCGAGAATGTTTTCTAGCCAGTACAGTTTTCAAACTCAAAAACTGCACTAGGGGTGGAAGCAGTTTTACCCGCTCGGCTAACCACCCTTAACATAGAGAATAAATTTAAATTTATTGCGGGGAAGGCCGACCATGAGACGGACACTTCCAAATATGACTCAGGAAAGATAAACTTAGTACCAGGGGGGCACCCAGAGAAGCGATGCTATCTCTTGTTGCCAGCGGGAACACCACTTATGGGGAGGGGAGGGAACGTGTGAAGGGGCTGTAGCCACTATTGAGCACGTGTGGAGGAAGGGGTCTGATTTGATGAACCAGACTGGGAACCAGGAGGAGACCATCTGTCAGCGACGCGGTGGGAGATATCCAAACATCCACGCTTGAAAGTGGTCCACCAAATGAGACCAGAATCAGTGGACAGCTTCTGGGAGGGTGGGGATGGAGCCAGCGATGGCATCCAAGACAATCGTGTGGATAGTCCACATGGAGATTGCAACCACCAGAGCACGGAGGGAGGGTGGGAGGGGGAGGCCATTGATGAAGCAAACTTATCTCTTGACAGACTGAAGGGATGCGTTTGATCCTGGCCTAGCAGACGTTGGACTTCGCGCCATATCACTTTAGAGGTGGGGCACTTCTCCAGGCGGTGGAACAGCGTTCCATACTGGCCACACACGACACAGGATGAGTGTAAAGCGTTAGAGCGCTCAGCTGTACGATACACCTGCCTCAGGCAGTGCCACACATGGGAGCGGACTTGAGGCTGCAGCAGAGGATGGTGTGCATATTTCCAGATAGTCTTTTGGGTCTCAGTGGAATAAGGGATGTCCATCATGTCCAGGTAGTCCACCCTGGATATGACATGGGGTCGAATGGGGATCACGCCATCATGGATGGGTAGCCCCTGTACCTCTTGTGTGAACTGAGGAGAGGGGCGGCCTCTTCGGGTTGTATGTCCACTAATACAAATTCTCCATTCTGCGCTTCGCATGGAGAGTAGGATTCGTTTGTAGTGGGTTTTATTCCCGTGAGGACCTGTGGCCGATGTGTGTGATGCGAGGTATTTCATCAGGGAGTGGGGGTTTGATGGATTGTTGAGGCCCAAGGCTCGGGAGAAGTTGGAGTGGGCCGCGCGGGACCAGTGTTGGGATGGGAGTGTAGGAGCGGTGACGGCTGCAATCCAGGTGCCCAGGATCTTGGCAGCATGGGCTTTGAAGTCAAGCAGGCCCATGCCACCTTGATGATGAGGGCCAAACATGACCTCTAGCCGTACTGGTGGAGGGCGGCCTGACCAAAGCCATCCTTGCAGCAAAGCATACAGGGATTTGAAGAAGCTTGGGGAGAAGGGGATGGCGTGGGCTCTGAACCAGACTTTAGATAGGAGCATAGAGTTGGCAAGAACAACCCTGCCAGTGAGGGTAGTAGGGTGGGCTCTGAGAGAGGCGATTTGCTTCATCACGTTGTCCAGTTTACGGCACTCCATTACTGCTGACGCATATCCGCCTGCCTCCATCCACACGCCCAGATGGCGCACCGGTCCTATGGTAGGACGTGGCACGAAGGGGAGCACCAGTGGAGCGGTGTGTGTTGAGTTAGTAAGGTGTGGACGTGGGCGAGCAGATGGGCCGGGTTGGGAACTACTTGCTGGGGCCCAGCAGTTCTGAAACTGCAAAGGAGGATGATTTCAGTTTTGGAGGCGTTCAGTGCCGCGTTGCTTACCTGGGAATATTCCTGGATGAGGGCTTCAAGCGCGCGTGCATCTTTGTTGTTAGACACCCCCACCACGCAATCATCTGTAAATGCCATCATCTTGACTGGGGTTTGGCCTGGCACATGGACCCCAGTGAGGTGGGCATTCACATTTCGCAGTAGTGGGTCAAGGCTGAAGTTGTATAAGAGTGGGCTGAGGGGGTCCCCTTGTCGCAGGCCCCTTTGAGGGCGGACTACTTCCGTTAGGAAGCTTGGGCCACGCACTGCCATTGTTGCAGATTCCGTGAGCAGCATCACCCAGTTTATGAAGTGGGGGGGAAGGCGGAATTGATGGAGGCAGGCCCTAAGGTATTCCCAGTTTACTCTATCATAGGCCTTTTGTTGGTCCAAGAATACAAGTGCCCCAGAGGCTGTGGACTGACACACATTAGCCACAGAGTGCACGTTAACCCAAATCGACCTTCTGGGGATGAAACTGAATTGTTCTAGGGAGATGGTGGCAGATGCTACAGTCCCTAAACGGTTAGCCATGATTTTTGTTAAAATTTTGGTGTCTGTGTTTGTTAGAGAAATGGGGCGCCAGTTGGCTAAGTCAAGCTTGTCCCCTTTCTTGAAGAGTGTGACAGTAAAGGCCTCATGTCCTCCTGGTAGGAGGTTCGTTTCCAACAGGCTTTGGTTGAGTGAGGCTAGCAGCAATGGGGATATATATTTAAAATATTTTTTGTAGAACTCATATGGAATGCCATCTGGGCCTGGGCATTTTTCAGTTTGGCGCACCATGAATGGCTGTCCATAATTTGTTCAGAGTAATTAAATTCATTATTTCCGGGTACTGGAAAATGGTGCAGATATGAGCTCGGTCGAGAAATTCCGCCATTTCAGCCGCCTGAATTGGTTTGGCTCAGTATAACTTGGAGTAATATTTTTGCATTTTGATTGCCACTTCAGCCAGTGTGTCTGCAATGGAATTGTCTGATCTTCGCACCTGTGTGCAGGCCACGCTCTGGCATGGTGCAAAAAATTTTTTAAAGAAGTATGCGGTGCACTTGTCACCTTTAGTGATGCGTGTGGCCCTGTATTAGACACAAACCCGATGTTTGTGTTGCCTTTCGAGTGCGTTGAGGTGGGCAGCTGCCTCCGCCCACTTCTGGCCCCATGCAGGGCTGTATCCTGTGGCTGGAATGTTGGACTCCAAGTGGGCCAATTCTGCCAGTGCATGCAAGATAACTGCCAATGTGGCTCGTGAGCATCTGGAGGAGAGATGGCGATAGTGGCGGATAGTGTCCTCTTTGAAAGTTGCCCATGTGGAAGTGGGGTCCATGCAAAATGGTGCAACAAATGATTTCGCCAAAGTTGCCTCTTCCACCCATGTGAAAAATCCTGGTGACGCGAGCTCGGGGGGCGGATTTTGCACCAATGTGAGGCCTTTGCAACTGTGATGGGTAAGTGGTATGTTATTGAGACCAGTCAGTGGTTGGAGAATTCTATTTTCATTGTTTTGAAGTGGGAGATGTGGGGTTTGAATTTTGCCAGCGTTAGAATAAGGTCAATGCGGGTCATGGACCTTAATTGGCCATAGTGGACGTGGGGGCGCGTCATGTTTTCAAGCAGTGGGGCATGTCGCGGCAGCGCATCCATTAACCCAAGGGTGGCCTTTAGAACGCGTAGTTCTACGTGACCCTGTGGGGCGTGGGGTGAGGGTGGCCACCGGTCCATTGGTGAGGTTAGCCAACAGTTCATGTCGCCAAGTAGGAAAGAATTGGGGTAGCAGGAGGGATTTGACCAACGAGAAAAATTCCCAACGCTCGTGTGCACCGTTTGGGGCATAGATGTTGACATTTGTGTGCGCAAAGTCAGCCCACGAGAAGGTGACAACGAGCACTCAGCCATTTAGGAATGTTTCTGAGGATGTGAATTTGAAAAAATTATTTTTCCAAATTAGCACCCCCACAGTGCTTTGACCAAAAGGATAGGGATGGGAGGAGCATTGTTTTCCAAGCTTCCTCGGAACCTCGTGGACAGTGGGTTTCCTGGATGGCCAGGATATCCATGGGTAAATTGTTTTGTAAAAAACTCAGTTTCCTAGCCTGGGACGGGGAGGCCTTGAGTCCGGCGATATTCAGCGTCCCTAGAGTGAAGGTTTCTCCCATCGCACCTTAGGTGCAAGGGGGTGGGCCCCCAGGCCCACCAGCCTCTTCAAGGTCCCCATGGGCTTTCACAGTAGTGCAGGTGTTAGCAGCAATGCTATTGGGGTTTTTGTTAAATTTTGCGGAAAGAGTCACGTTGGCTTTGGCCTTTGCTTTTTGTTTTCCCGACGTCAGACGAATTTTTTGCAGTGCGGAAAGTTTGGTGCACCATTGAGTGGGGCAAAAAAAACTTTTAAGTTGGGATAGGTCCCAAGTCAGTTTTGACTGGAGCTTGGGTGCAGCAATTGGGTGAGATTAAATCTCCCATCAGATCCTCGGATTGAGTGGCCCGCTCAGCATGGGCCTCCCAATCTGATTGGGTGATGGATTCCTGAGTTGCTTCCACCATGAAGGTCTCCATGTCCTCCTGGCGTTGTGCGTGTGGGATGGTGGTGGTGGCCTTGGCCGCTTCCTTGGCTGCGGTCCTAAGGGCTGCTTGGCCTTCTTTTACTCCTGCGGGGAGATGGGCTTTACCAATAGGTAGCAGCCTTGTGCTCCCCATGGGAAAGCCTCCTTGGTGCTTGTAGTTGGTTCATAGTGCGCCTCTCCGCTGGCCATGGCCGCTGAGGGGTGCTCTTGGAATGTGACGCCCTCCTTGATGGGGCATGCGTGCGCCTTATGGCCGAACACATCACAGTGGGTGCAAATGGGGGGCGCGCTGTCCACGGTTACCCAGAATGGTTGGGTGGTATGCCCTGTGATATCAATAAAGGTGGAGTGCTGGATCTGGGTTAGGTCCTTCACAATCTCCTCAGTTGGGGTCAGAACTGCGATGGCTTTGCCGGTGCACAGGTGTGGCATCAGTGTGAAACATTGCATTTTGAAAGATTGTATTTCGCTGTATATGGCGAGACCATCTTTCAGGTGTTGCTCCAAAATGTCACGTTTTACCATAGTAGGCAAAAAGTCAAACGTGAGGAAAATTTGGTTTGATTTTGTCCATCTGGTGCGTTTGGTTTTGATGACCCATTGCCCTTCAGGGAGGTCGACCACTATGCACACCGCTGCAGCCTCATCTGCTGCTATTTTGCTTTCAAAACCTAGGTCCAACCAACTGCGCGACATGGAGTGAGGTGCAACGTACACCGCAGTTGGGAAAATTTTGTGTACATCTTCACAAAATTTTTCCCATAAGGCCATTTTTTTGGATGTCCAGATACACACAGACTCCAAATTCCACCGACAAAAGTGGCTGGGAGTGTGGCGTGTTGATGTACTGGTTGCATCATGCTTGCCACGCGAGTATCTCCAGGGAAATTGTGACCGCCGGTTTTTTAAGATTTTTTTCTATTCCGCCAGATTCTCCAGGGCGTTTTCAAACGTTAGAGGCCACGGGCCTTCCCCTGCTCCTCTTGCCTTGCTTGCCCAACTGCTCCCAGACATGGGCGCAGACTAATCTCCTCTGTGAGATTATCAAACTAGATTTAGTCTTGAATTGAATAGGTTGCAAAAGTGTTTGCAACGAGAAAGAAAAGTTTAATAATAATATAAATTAGAGTAACATAGAGAATAAATTAGTACAAATAAGACCACTATTGTGATTCAAGATGGTGAGAGAGGCAAAATCCCACTCCCAAATTGAACCTCATTAAGTTGACTCTCAAGCCATTGTAAATTAAACCAGTCCCTGAAGGCTCCAATGAGATCTTTAATAAGGAAGCATCACGTGCATGAAATTCGATGGAAATGCATTCAGGAGTATCACCCCCATTTCCTAAACCTTGATAAACGCACTAAACATTGAGGTCATGAGGATGATGCAAAACAATGGGGCATCAATCAGGTTTAAGTCCAGAAGACTGTGAAGATCTTAATTGCACTGTGCCTCAGGTACCCCAGGCACCTCACCCCACAAATCCTTTTATATACTGACTCTTTCAAACTCAATAAATTAGTCTATTTCGCCCCATATTTTTATCTTCATTGGCCTCTCCGCTAATTTACAGCTTTAAGCCCATTTTTGAACTTTGGTTAGAGTCAAGAGAATTGGTACGCTGAGTTAAGTGGTGCTCACTACAGGGGGCTTCAAGATATCCAAGTGAAACCTCCTATAAAAATGGGCTAAAAGCAACCAAGAAATCCAAACTTCTAATCTTTCAAGAAGCGTAACTTAATGCATTAACACCTCTCAGTACAAAGTAATCCTATCCAGCCTATAATCTTAGAGTTTCAGGTCAGCTTCCGGTTTACCTACCTGTTGACATTAATATTTATCAACTCCAATATGAGAATCTCTACGAGATTATTCAACAACTTTTGAATGACATCTACTCTGTGAGAGGATGCTCCAGATGTACCCACGACTCTTCATTGCCTTCCATGATGTAAGATTTATATACTTCGTCTCTACTATCATCAGGAGAATTTGGCTTTGGGTACCAAACGCTGTCTCTGAAGCTATATTCATTCTGACAGAAACCAGTTCTTACAAATGGTCAGGTTGCATCACCATGAAGTATCACGGCATCTAGGACTCACTCAAACCCTACACTCAAAGATTGTCTACTTTTATAACACGGCCTCCTCCTCTGTCCACATCAATTAGGAAGCCATTTTCAAAGAACATTAGTTAATTATAGTAGCTTGTAATCAGCTTGCCGTGTTGGATAGCAGATTTTAAAATTACCTCAAGGGCCAGCTTTGAAAAAACATGCATCTCCTTGAGGCCGCCTCAAGTCAGCGCCTTAACCATATCAAAGACTTTGTGTGAACCCTTCAGCAACACTACCAGGAGCTATCCTCCTGCTTATTGCCTCTGGAAGTGAAAGGTCTAAAGGGCCTGAGGAACTAGAAGTTCCAGAAGGTCCTGAGGGGCCAAAAGTGCCCAAATGTACCCATCGGCCACAAGGACCTTTAGTCCTATGGTGCCTACTCCTGGTGATTCTAATGACTACTGAAATTTTGTATTTATAGCGCTTGCTGCTTTGCAAGATTAAGTATGCAATGAGGCCAAGGCTGAAATCTTTGAGTAGAAGGATTGCCTCTCAACCCAAGTTTTTCAATTTGGGCTTTGTCAGATGATATGGATAACCTCAGAGCTTTTGCCAAGCTCATTGATGGTCGCATAACTCAACTTGAAAAAACCTGTTGTATGTTCAAAACTTGCTTGGGCAATTTTGAGAGTAGCGCTCATCCTGTCAGGGAAACGGCAGAAGAAGTTTAGACTGGCCTGCCAGTTGGGATGTGTAAGCACCCAAAAAGCAAGCCAGAATGCCAGAGGCATTGCTGACTGAATGACTTGATATGGAGCTGGGCATTGGGAAATGACAAATTGTTAGTGCAGCACAACCATGAGTATGATCCTGACAACGAACCACAATGAACCCACTCCTGACCCAAGGGGCCTTGCTGCAGGGGGTGGTATCACCGAGATAGATTCAATGGATTCCTCAGCATATGAGGTCATTTCAACTGGGGCAGCAAGGAGACGGATTCTCTCTTGCAATTGGTGGACGTAAGGCCACAAGATGCCCATGTACTGGTACCTGAAGTGCACAATAACGGGGTTATAGCACCAAAAATATTGGACTCACTGAATCCAATCAACAATAGAGGGGGCCATAGTGACCAAGTGTACTGGTAGAGCCCATCCAGTATGCAGACCGACAGGCCACCAGGGAAACGCCATAAGGGATGCGGTCAGAAGGAATAATACAAATAGAAACATAGTTTTTGGGTTTTTTGAAAAAAAAAATTTATTTAAAGGAAAAAGAAGAAATTTGACCAACAATTTTCTCAGTGCTATGCAACTGATTAAATAGTGGTTGATTGGGGTAGTGACAAGCCAGGATTGAGCCTCAATTTCGACCTAACTGGAGAATTATTTGGGAATGGGTGGGTTTTTTCCTTGGGAACCAACATCAAAAAATTCAGCGGCAGGCCGAGTCACTGTCAGTTTGACCTCAAATGTCTGAACCAAAGCTCAGCAACATTTCTGATGGTTGGCATGATGGCTTTTGGCCCGACAAGTGGCAGGAATCCCCCAAGGCCACCCCATATAGGGGCGGGTCCATTTGGTTGGGAACAGGTTTGGGACGCCCAACCCACCCATGCTCGGTCGCTGGGCCATTCATTCAGTCAGTGGCATCACAACGGCCACACTGCCTAAATTGCCAACAGGAGGCTTTGAACCCTTGTCAATGGTGCCCAATGCTATAGCCTGATCATCAAGGATAATCCCCAACAACTTTAGAACGAAGGTGATTTGTTCAATTGACATATTGATCAAAATGGAACTGTCAGGCGTTTTGGCTGATACCTCAGTCTTCATGCTTTTCCAGCCATTTGAGATCTGAACATCAGCCATATTGCCCCCCCCTGAATTAGATCTAGCCAATATCAATCCAACAATCTCAGCGCATATTTTGCTAATTCCCCATAACATTTCTGCCGAGGTGAGCATTGGTACTGGGGGTGGGATCTGAAGCAGAAGAGCTTTTATCCACCGCTTGTCTACTACGTGAGCAAGATTGCCCTGAGCAACGAGAGGTACCGCCATCCTCTTCAGTGTCTTCTTACTCAGGAACAGAAAAATGACCCAATCAATTGCCAGGGGACGCTCCCTGGGACTTACACATCCAGCGTTCTATGATTCAGGCTCTTATAGAACATGTTGCATAGAGCCTCCATTACCTCTCTAAATCAAAATTGGGATGACATTCAGGAGGACTTGGAAGGATTAAGATGACAATTGGATCAACAATTCCCTCATGACTATGCGGAAACTGAAGTCTCTGAGCCTTCACTGGTTCCTGGCATCAATACTCTTTCCACCCATATTGTGACTAACTAAATGCCTGATTTCAAGTGGAAGTTCACTTAAGGAAAAAAAGTATTGCCTCCTTCCTGTACAATTATGAAAGCTAGATGAAGGAGGCTAAGGACCAGAAGAAGATGAAGCACCTCCAGTCCTGCCTAAATATTATCAACCAGGAAATAATGACTCCCATAGAAAGGAATTTCATGCCTGGGAACAGGTCCATACCGCTCTCATCTAGGAATTTAGAAGCAACTGAACTTTGGCTAATCAAAAAGAGGAGTTTATGGGCATTTAGTTGAACAAAGGAGAATTTTCAGTGGAGTTTGCTTGCTATTCCTAGGCCAAGTGCAACCTTTAGTAACCACTGATCGCTTTACCTTAGACAATGCCATAATTGCATTTATGTCTGCGTTGGGATCTTATGCTGAGATCCAAATGCACATGATTGGCCCGAAGAATATCTTCACCTACATCCAGGAAATTAAGTAGGCACAAAATTAAAGCCCTTGTCTATCTGACATTCCAAGTCTGCTACATCTGCATCCTCCAGTCGCCTTCAGATCCATATTGTCAAGAACCAGAAGAAATTACAACCTCTTTGCTCCTAATGCAATAGATTCTTTCATAGCTCCAAAACATGTTGGAAGATACTTGGTGATGAGGCCAGAAAAGAACCTTTAGCATTAAGGACGAGACACTTCATGCTGACATCCCTGTCCCTCCTCATGAATGTTGAGTAACCTCTAATGAGCCTGTCACTGTCATACCTGAAGAGGATGATTCAGTACCCATCAATATTTAAGAAACCTGATACTGCTTACTCTTCTTCTGATTAATCTCCTAGGTTACTCACTATACCCCCGCATTTTGGGAGCTTTATACACACTTAACTATTCAAATTCAAAATTCTGTGTCCACTAAATCATCAACTCTAGTTCCTCTGTGAATGTCATTTTGTCTAAATAATGAAGCACATTAAAATTTCTCCAGAATTACCCCATTATAGATATATGAGACACGTCTGTGCCACAATGCACTCGATCCTTTGGGACCTATTCCTCTCTATCCATTCACTTTTAGGAAGCTTTCCAATTATTCCCAGCCATTGTTAGACAACCTAGTCTATGACCTTTTATTAGGGACTCAGTTTCTCCAGGATAATTTGTCCTTTATACACTATGATAGACGAGTCTTGCCCTGCTGGTACACTGGGTACCACTGGGTTTTTAACCTCCCAAGACAACAAGATGCAGGTCAAAGCTCAAGCTTGCCTGTTGGAGAGTTAAGGCTAGATTGACTGGCTTGAGTTTCATGTAAGAGGTTTTTACATATTTTCACCTCCTGCAGTGAATGGCCTATAAGGCATGTCAATTTATGTGCCTAAATCGACCTTCATACCGCCAAAATCCAGATTATCATCATCGTCCAGGTCCACATCAAAATCCCCTCCAGAAAATTCATGAAATTTGGGTCTGGATAACCCATCCATCAATGAGGTCTTGATCTGTCTGGGATCTAGATCCTTCCTATGCTGGGTCCATAATGGATTATTGGCTAACCTCACTGACAAACCTAGGATAGAGGGACCTAATACTATGGCTGCTTATATGAGCCTCTTAACTTTAGTGACCTTGACATTTTCGCCTTTGGAAGTTTAAAGATTTTGGGTTGAATACACACATCAAGAGCCTTAGTCAACACCTCTATTAGGCAGAAGTTCAATAGTGAGCAACAGAGCCAGTTTAAGAAGTTATCTAGTATACTTGGTATCTTTTCAACCTCTACCTGCAACTTAAGGAAATGAATGGCTTTTTGCATCACTTGAAGACTGTGGACGCTCTCTCCATTTGGTCCTGTCTCTACCAAAAAAGTAAAGTTGAAGAGTCTCAGGTGGCCGTTTAGCTCAAGCAACTACTTAAAGTCATGGTACTGGTGCCTTCTCCTAGACCTTTGCCTCTTCCTCTTGTTAGTTTGAATCAATGATGGTAGCCATCATGCGGTGATGGACTATCAATGGCTTAACTCCATTACTAAGAAGGACAGTTACCCCTTGCCCAGTATCTACAAGACTCCTTGCTTGCTCTCTGGGTTTCAATACATTTCAGTTATGGACCTTGCTATAGGATATTGGCAAGTATATCTAACCCTGATATCGATCCAAATGCACTCATACCCAAAGAGGGTCTATTTGAGTCTATGAGGATACCTCAAGGCCTTTGTAACTCGCTCACCACCTTTCAACGTTCAATGGACGGAATACTAGGGGACTTGAAACTTTTGTGTGACCTTATGTACTTTGATTTTATCACTGTTTTCTCATGAACCTTCAATAGTCATGTGATACACCTCTGGGAAAATTTTATCCATCTTAGAAAGTCCTTAATAAAGCTTAAGCCTTCAAAATTCTCCCTTTTTAATCCGAAATGAAGTTTCTTAGACACAAAACCTTAAAAGATGGTATCCGGCCAATCTTGTATAAAGTCAAAGTCATAAAAAAGAAGATGTCACGCCACCAGAACCTTAGGGTTATTCAAGTATTCCTGGGCATGGTGGGCTATTACCTCTGCTCATTCCTCAGTTTGCTGACTTATCTGAGCTCTGGTCTAACTCCTACATAAGAATTTGCCTTTTGAGTGTGATGCCAAACAAGAGCAGGTTTTAGATGCGCAAGTACTTCTCTTTGTACCAAGCCTATTTTGGTTCATCTACGCTTCAATAGGCTATTTTTTGCTATTCACTTACGCTAGTGACATTGCCGTCATGGACATCCTAGATCAGCTTGATGAAAATCAGGTTGATCACCTGGTGGCTTATTTCATCAAGACTCTTAAGAAGGATGAATGGAATTATAGTGCTACTTAGCGCACGTTCCTGGCTGTTTTATTAGCAATTAAGCATTTTCATCCCTAAATATATGGTACTCATTTCACCATTATCACTGACCATTCCTCAATCTGATGGCTGCAATAAATGAAAGACCCAGATGGCCAGTTGTCAATATGGGCCCTAAGGCTTCAGAACTACGATTTCACCATTGTTCATCGCTTAGGAGCATTTCATCAAAAACGTAATGGTCTTTCAAGTATGCCAGTACTTGCTGCCCTGACCCTCAAGGAAGACCGACTGTACAATCTAATTGGCCAGATTGAGTGATGGGAGTTGAACATTCCTGAGATCCAAGCCAAGCTCCAAAAAATATCCAAGGCACTCAAAGTAAAGATAAAATACTTTATTAGAAAATCGACATAGAAAAAATGGCTCCCTTTTGTCCGCCTTTCTTCCAGAACTGATGTCATCTAGAAGGGCTTAGAATCGTGGGACATGAGGCAGTTAAAAAGACCCATTAATAGCTGAAGAAATGATGCTACTGGGACCAAATGGTTACGAACATCTTGATGTTCTAGAGGTCTCTATTATTTGTTGATACTAGGATCAAGACAGCCCTTAATACCAACATTCAGTCGTGGCTCCATCAGGCCCCTTTAATGTCATCAGAATCAATGTAGAGGGCACATTGCCCACTGGTTTTCATGGACATAAATATATTTTATTAGATATGGACTATTTAACTAAATGGGTTGAAGCAATTTCCATAAATGCTGTTACAGAAAAATACATGGTCCTGTTCCTTATTCAATCCTTTTTAAACAGCATAGATGCCTAAAAACTTTACTCTTAGACAATGGGCTAAATTTCACCTCCCAGGTAGTCCAAGAACCAACTTCACTTTTTAGGACTAACCAGAGTTTCACCTCCCCCTACAACCCTTCAGTTAATGGGGAGATTGAATGTGAAAATGGGACCCTCATCTCTATCTTACATAAGATGGACGCCTCAGACCCTGCCAACTGGAACCATTATTTACCCAGCGCCTTGCTCACTTACTGAATAAGCTACCAACGAATCCGCAAGATGCGCCCTTTGGAGCTCATTATGGGCGTGCTCCCTTATTACTGAATAGCATGCAGCCCCTTATTGATACCTCTGAGCCTGTGAAATCTGATATAACCATGATAATCTTAGACTATTTAAATTGTCCAGCTTTAAGCCCTAACCACGCAAGGCTTTGTCACCAAAACGGAAAGGGAGGCATCCTGATTTAATGTCTACAAGGCCTCCTTACCCATTTTTCAATTAAGTGACCTCATTCTCTTTTATCACCTTTTTCCCTGAGGTTGACATTACAAGTTTGATGTTCATAGGTCCAGACCTTATAAAATCATTTATTTGATGAACTCTGAGTACTCCATTGCTAATGTCAATCAGAGGAAAGTGTTGAACCGATTACAAGGCTAATTCCTTCATCTCTATACCTCCCTTTAAAGAGATTTTGATGGGGCGTTGTTGGAAGTTGAGATTATGAGAGAGTCAAAAACCCAACTCCAAAATTGCACCTTGATAAGTCAGCTCTCGACCCATAATAAATGAACCCAGTCCCTAAAGGCACCAATGAGAGCTACTAACAGGAAGCAACGCATATATAAATTTCGATGGAGATGCCTTCAGGAATTTCACCTCCACCTCTTAAACCTCAAGAGGCGCGGCCCCCATCATTTCGGTCATGAGGACTATGCAGAACAATGAGGCACCAATAAGGTTTTTAATTTAGAAGACTGTGAAAAGATTTTGATTGCACAGGGCCATGAAGGTCTTCTAAGAACCAAACCAAACACATTCTATAAATATTGCCACTTTCTAAATCGATAAAGTAGTCTATTTCGCCCCATCTATTTGTCTTAAATGACCTCTCCGCTAGTTTACATCTCTGAGCCCATTTTCAAACTTTGACTACAATCAAGAGAACTGTTATGCCGAGAGCCACCATCTTTCAGGAGTGATCTTTGTGTTGCAGGGGATTAAGATGCAAACTTGTGGAGCAATCAACCACCACCATGATCACAGCAAACCCCTTAGAAAGTAGTAACTCTACTATAGAATCTACAGATACAGAGATCCAGGGGCCTACTGCTTTTTGCAATGGTTGTAAGAGGCCCTTTATCTCTGATCTACCACATCTTTATCGTTCACAAACTACACAATGGGAAATCTATGCAGGGATCTCCATGGAAGATCCTGGCCAGTTATAGGTCCTTTAACCAGTTCTCCGCACTTTTTGGACCCACGATGCCCCATAGTTGGGGGCTCATGATGCTCTTGAATCACCTGTTCACGAAAGGTGGAAGGAACCCAATTTCATTTCTGAAGAAGATAACCTTTATCATTGAGGGTATAAATATTACGCTTATAAGCTTTGAATTCCAAGTTTTTATATAATGCGATCCCTGCTGGGAGAGTCAACTGTGAAACGAGTATCTGATTAAAAAGAGGAGAATCTGGTGGCAAACTAGCAGAGGAGATAGACAGAGGAGCCAGTGTCAAAATTTAGGAGTCAGGGACTTTGGTAGTGAGGTCAGGGAGCTTGTCTATGCTGGGGTTATGGCAGGGTTTCTATTCAAAATGTCTGGGAAGACATATAAGGCCCCCTTCACAAATTCATACCTGAAATTAAAATTTCATATATTGCGGTATGTATATGCCTGATAGTGGGTATGCTTATGGGGGTTTCTATAATATATCTGGGACTAGTGCTTCGTGCGCACGGTAATCTTATGCTGTGCCCCTTGGAGGAGGTATCTCCAGTGAGTTAGTGACCAAGACATAGCCTTCAGCTGCTTGTCATAGATTGAACAGGACTGATCAGTTGCTAAGTACTTTCAATAAAAGTAAACAACAGGAGGCTCAACCTCATCATGTTCTTGGAGTAACACAGCACCCACAGCAATTGAAGATGCATTACATGCTACAATGTAGGGCATAGAAGGGTTAATGTGCCTGAGGACTGGCGAGGTAAGAAAAACCTCCTTAATAGAGTCAAAAGCCTGTAAGCATTCAGGGGTCTATTTGAAGGATGTTCTTTCCAGTCATTGAATGCAAGTGAACTTCTAGTTGGCAAGAGCAGTATAGTACTTCTTAAGGAAGATTACTGTCACCAGGAAGTTCCAGAGTTGCTTTTGGGTTGTTAAGATAGGCTAAGACTTTTTGGCTTTTAGCTTTCATGGGGTACTGCATACCCGTCCTTTAAAAGAAAGGTCCCTTAAAAAGTAACCTCAACATGAAAGAAATCATACTTAGAGGGCTTACAAAGAACTCAACCCTGTGGATGACAGCCATGACTTCTTCCAGCTCTTTCTCGTGTTGCTCATGATTGTGTGAAAGTATAAAAAGACATCAATATATGCAACAGTGTAGGAGAAGCGCAGATCACCCAAGATATCATCTATGAGGTGCGGCGGAAAAATGACGCGCGTTCTTCACCCAAATGGCATTATGTTGAACTGGAGATTTCAACTCTTTGTGCATATAGCAGTGAGCCATTCCTGTACCACCTTGACTATTGCTTGAGCTAATGAATTTACCAAATCAAGCTTAGAGAAAACTCGCGACTTTGCAATTGACTGAGCTATTGATTGTTCCAATGGGAGGGGATAATGGTCTGGAACAGTCATATTATTGACATTCCTATAATCAATGAATGATTGCAGGGTTCCATTTGCTTTCTGTGCAAAGATAATGGGGGAAGCAATTTGGGAGGACTTCTTTACAATCCAACCTTTTGCTAAAATGTCATCCAGCCATTCATTTAAAGTTTTGTCCACTTCCTCGGTGTAAGGATACAATGAGCAATTTATCTTGACAAGATTAACTATCATTTTGTAAGGATAGATCATACTATGAATGAGGAGGAGGATTTGTGGCTAGGCTCATGTCAAATACTTCTTTGTATGGGCAAGAAAGGATGGGAAGTCCAGCGGAAGATATGCAGGGAAAGGATCAGGAGGTAGTAGAGCTTAAGGAGGTCTCAAGCGGAAGAGTATCATTTAGTAAGGTTTCCCCACTGAGCTCAAATTTGTGAAGGAGATTGGAGCTACTAATTAACTTTGAATCAACTTGTTATCAACACACCAACCTACACTAAGGATTACAGGGTATATAAATTTGGGAACAGCTGAGAAATGATTATGAAAACAGAAACTATGCACAAAGGATTGTACTTGCTGATGCACAGCATGACACTTCATATGTGAGAGGATGCGCCCATTATTTGAAGTGCCACATAAGTGTCTATATATAATTCTTATGCGATGTAAGTTCCAAAAATTGCCAGCTGCCTTGTATCCAGGAGCGCCTGCACGGTGACTTTGCTTGTCCCAGAACAGAGGTGATAGAAAAAGTGAAATAAGCATTATTTAATGAGTGGGAGCTGAAATGAAAGGGCTGTAGAAGAAGTAGCCAAGGTAAGAAGTGGCCTCTTGATAACTGACAAGCCATGATGAGATGACAATGTAGGATTTATGAGTGAACCAAAATGTTTCCTAACAAAAGAAATTGGATTACAATGGTAATTAGGTGATAATTATTGACAATTAGGTAAGTGAATGTCTCACCCAACCCAGATAAAAGGATGGAGAGCACCAAGGATGTTGGCTGGTTTATTATGTCAGTGTTGCAGCTAATTTAAAGAAGACTGTCCATCTTGAGAGAACTTAACAGTGCACTGGTGATGGTACAAAATGCCAAAGGCTCAGCTGCTCTAATGATTTTAGAAAAAGTTCACTAAAGATTTATTGAGGGGCAATCTGTTTTAATAACATACTAAAGACCATTACAACAAGCTAAAAGGCTTCAATTGGGGAAACTTCTGGTATACAAGACAACCCCTCCAAGGTCCACGGCTGTTTAGTAATATATTTAAATAAGGGAGATATTTTAATGAAATAGTGCAGAACAGATCATGACCAAAATGGTGCAGATTACACCCAAAATGGGGCAGATCGTTCTAAATAAAAAAAATGATGTATGGCATCCATGGCATGCGCGATGGGTGAGCAATCAATACTGCAGAGGTAACCATCTACTACCTCATGGAGAGGAGTGAATGACAGTAAAAACCGCAGATTGAAACATTTAAGCGGTGATCTCAGGTTTTATTTATGGATAGCGACATACATTGCCAGATAATTTTGGTGAAATTCAGTGAGGCGGTGTGAAGGAAAGATTCTGAGACAATGCGTTAAACATAAAATTGCTTTTTAGAAAAATTAAAGGGAAGAAAGCTAATTAAAAAACCAGTAACCTAACCTAAGGAGGGTGGTTCCCTATATAG
The DNA here is from genome assembly GCA_022478985.1 of Massospora cicadina. NCBI lineage: Eukaryota > Fungi > Entomophthoromycota > Entomophthoromycetes > Entomophthorales > Entomophthoraceae > Massospora > Massospora cicadina. Next base: position 211 of record JAKSZP010012153.1, on the reverse strand, counting down.
TGGAGGTTATGGGATCCGCCAATGGATGCCACAAATATTTTTTCAAAATATATATGAAACTTACTTTTTCTTAAAATAAAAGTAGTAATAAACGCTTTTTTAGAGTTTATTTTTATGTTTTGTTTTCAATTCATGCGGGGCAAGCCAGACCAAGTTCTCCTCTTCAATCCTAGTATTTCCTGTTTTTTCTGGTTCAATTATTGGGGCCATG